>CAEGAE010015077.1:0-41613 GCA_903067095.1 Girardinus metallicus | reverse complement strand
AGATAGGGTGAGAAGCTCGGTCATCAGGGAGGGACTCAGAGTAGAGTCGCTGCTCCTCCACATCGAGAGGAGCCAGTCTAAGTGGCTCGGGCATCTGGTCAGGAGGCCTCCTGGACGCCTCCCTGGTGAGGTGTTCCGGGCATGTCTGACCGGGAGGAGGCCCCGGGGAAGACCCAGGACATCCTGGGTCTTCTGTGTATCCTGGAGAGACTATGTTTCTCAGCTGGCCTGGGAACGTGTTAGGGTTCCCCGGGAAGAGCTGGAAGAAGTGGCTGAGGAGAGGGAAGTCTGGGCCTCCCTTCTGAAGCTTCTACCCCTGCGACCAGACACCGGATAAGTGGAAGAAAAAGGATGGATGGATTGATGGATGGATGGATGAATGGATGGATGGATGGATGGATGGATGGATGGATGGATGGATGGATGGATGGATGGATGGATGGATGGATGGATGGATGGTTGGATGGATGGAAAGCTCAAAAAAGTCAATTCAATTAATGAGAACTACAAACTTGAGCACAATCAAAATGGAGACATTTTAAAAGTGATGACCTATGCCCTCTAGGCAGGACTATGTAAGTGCAATCTTTCACCATTTTTATCCAATGCAAACTATGCTAATTTTTGTTTTATAAAAATCTCTGCCTCATTCCTTCTCGACCTACTGTGATACCCATCAATCGCTACTCGTTGTGGGACACACTCATTTCACAGGTCAATTAATTTTAATCAGAGTGTGTCAATTTAATCTGACTTCAAACCACTAGACGGACACTTTGTGAAAATCTCATTAACCTTCCCGTTTCCAATCTGCTCACTGCGTCCACGGGGCACAGCAGTATCTCGGTTGTTTCAAAACCCCGCTCTTTCTTTTTTTGTCAGTAAACAAACTCTCATATCTGGATAATGTCACAGGAAGTAAACCACGTGGGAGACGCTACACGCAGCGACATTTTACAGCTAAACTTTAAGAGGTTTTTTGAAAGGAGAAAACCCTCACAACCTCTCACATGTCTTGGTTAAGTATTTTTGCCATGCAGATTTCTTCTTTCTCTCAAACTAATTTTAAAATCAAATGAATAGAACCCATTTAAATATAAACATCACTCTTTTAAAAAATGGTTTCATTTATTAAGGTAAAAAATATCCAAACCTGTCTGATACCTTGCTGGAAATTAGATGACCACAACCTTATATCTGTCCTTATAATCACCTTTGATAGTTACAACTGACATCAGTCTTTTAATAATAATAATAATAATAATAATAATAATAATAATAATAATAATAATAATAATAATAGAGGAAGTGGGTTGTGGTCTAAGAGAGAAATTCAAATGATTGACTACAAATTGACAAAAAAAAAAAAAAAACCCAAACACATCCCAAACATTATATAGAGCATCTTTTCTACGTAGCATGTACTCCATCATCTGTTTGGTGTCTGGGAAATTCAGAGGTTCATCCATCCATTTCGCTTTACCAAAGGTTTTTACAGTAACGTGTGATTAGCACTATACTCCCTTCATGTTACAGCTGATTGCTGTCAAAAACCCCAACACAACCCGCTTACACCATCTACAGGGGGAAGTGAGTATTTTCTCTGTCACTTATGTATTGACTTTAAATCCCCCCCAGTATATCAGGTATCATAAATGATGTTTCAATTTCATGAGCTTCAAAAAGTTTGAATATGGTTAGCATGCATTTCTATGTTACAAAGGTTTTTTTTTTTTTTTTTACCTTTGACTGGAATGAATTGTGCTGCGTGTGACCTGCCTTTTACCACTTAATTACGGGAAAAAATAAATAAATAATTCAATAGTTTAGGTTTTTGACATAATTCAACATTATTTAAATGTATCCACCCATATTTATAGCAAATTATGGAAAATTACAGGAAATTCTTGCCTTGTTCAGATCAGAAACATTCTTGTCAAATTCTACTTATGTCTGATTAAATTCTTTAAGAACACATCGTGGCTCAAGAAAGCCTTAGGTTCATTCTTATCTCCATTTTTTATATGTTGAAGAGACAAAACATAAACAAAATTAAAAATACTTATAAGAATGATTAAGAGAGGGCCCATTACCTAACCTTGAACGATTCTGATGTTTGTGAGGTGTGGACCTTACAGATTTAGCCAATATGATAACTATATCACTAAATTATATGGCAGCAATAATGTAGTGCATGCAAAAATTGTATGTCTAAGAATACCTTCAGACATATTTTCATTTCTTATGTTTTAAGAACCTCTGAATTCATGTTTAGAGATGTTTACATAAAAAAAATCCTTTGAGGAACATCATATAACATGAAAAACAATCAAAAAAGTTTTAAAGAGGAGAAGATGTTAAATAAGAATGTTTCCCTGTTATTGTAATTTTTCATTAATTCCTTGCCGTTTTATATGTCAAGCATTGTGTGCTATCTGCTTTCCACTAGGGGGCAGCCTTTCTAGAAATAAAATGAAAATAAAGAGAAGCTCAGAAAGAACACAGAAGCTGGTGAGAGTAGATTAAACATTCAGGACAATCCTGTATGTTAGAGACTTGAGATTGCTGTGGAGATTCACCTTCCAGGACATTGACCTAAAACATAGTCAGAGTCACAATGGGGCGGTTTAGATCAAAGCAAGGTCATTACCCAGTGAAAGTGCAGTCCTCATTCCAGCTTAGAATCTTGTGGACGACTTAAAAATGTATGTTGTACCTCCTATTTGACTAAACTTGAGATACTACTACTCACCAAATGTCCCTTTGGTTAGTTTTAATCTTACTGATTATATCTGTGT
The DNA here is from genome assembly GCA_903067095.1 of Girardinus metallicus. Taxonomy (NCBI): domain Eukaryota; kingdom Metazoa; phylum Chordata; class Actinopteri; order Cyprinodontiformes; family Poeciliidae; genus Girardinus; species Girardinus metallicus. The sequence goes on along the minus strand of CAEGAE010015077.1, from coordinate 38,815 downwards.
TTGAATTATTGCCTTATAATGTTACCCATTTTAATTATTTGGATGAATTTTAGGTCACATCACTTGCTTTCAATCATGGTCATCCTAGTCATGCAACTTTAAAGTAATAACATGCAGCAAAATCAGAAACGGAGGACTTTTTGAGTCTCATGCCAGTCATCTAGAAAATGAAGGTGTGGAAAGCTGATTTTGTATGACAAATTGATTTTGCTGTCATCTTATTGATTAGAATTGTCTGTCACTAATTTTTTATGTGTTTAGATCAGGGGTGCCCAAAGTCGGTCCTGGAGGGCCGGCATCCTGCATGTTTTCATTCTCTCCCTGGTGGTAGTAACAATCTCCTCAGCATGTCAATGTTCTCCTTAGGCCTCTAATGAGCCACCATTGGATCCAGGTCCATTAGACCAGGGAGAGAACTAAAGCATGCAGGATGCTGGCCCTCCAGGACCCACTTTGGGCACCACTGGTTTAGAGGGTTAGAGTTAGCTTTCGTCAATTTTTATTTGTCTAGTAAAGGTAAAAGGTAAAGGTCATTTTATTTATATAGCACGTTTTCAGCAACAAGGCAATACAAAGTGCTTTACATGATTTAAAAGGAAATACAAACAAAACAACAAACCAAAGGAAAGAGCAAACGAAGAAAAAGCCAATAATGTTGATCTAAAGTAAATAAACTAGATGCTCCTATTCAGGGTTGGTAGATAAGCATAAGTAAGTATCCTCTGGTCTATTTCCTTTTCTGGGTTGGAAGAATAGGAGTCTAAAAAGTAGTTGCTAAGGTAGTTTTTCTGGGTTCCAAGTTCTAATCTGGGTTGCTAAATAAGTGTAAATAAGTATCCTCTGGACTTCTGGGATGCTAGATAAGTATAAGTAATCTCTGGATACTCCTATTCAGAGTTGGTAGGTAAGTATAAGTAAGTAAGTATCCTCTGGTCTAATTCCTTTTCTGGGTTGGGAGAATAGGAGTCTAGCGTAAGCTTGTGCTAGTTTTGTAATTTAGCATTAGCTTCCACAAATTTTGATTTGTTTAGTTTTCACTGAGGCTCAACGTTCAACGTTTACGGAGCTAAGATTCTTGCTTGGCAAATTAGTGATTGGTGAACCTAACTTTTTGGTTAGCTGCGCCCACCACTGGCAAACTTTTCAGTTTTTTAGTCGTAGAAAATGTCATGCATTGATGCATCCCCTTCAGTTGCTACTGGCCAGAGGGAAAACAGGGTTATGACCCGCTGACCTGAAGAACAAAGCTGCAATTATCGGCAGCCACGTAATAACAAAAAGAACTTTCCTCACTCTTAAACAGACGGATCATTGTTGTGGACATTTGTCTCAATCTGTGTATGATTTCTTTTGCAAACATGAGCTACATTGTGACCCCTCGCTTCATCGACACTTTTAACGCACGTCAAACATCTCCCGTTGGCTTGACTTAACACTTCACACACAGATCCTTTAAATAGACCGTTGTAAACCTTTTCGACCCATTTAACCATGGGGTTGCTGTGATGCTTTGTAACATCTTAAGTGGTCAGAAGGCATTATTTTAACTGCTTGTGGTTGTGTGGGAACTGGCCCGCTGACAGTTAACCTTGACCACATGTTCCAGCACACCAAACGGGCCCTTTAATGACAACCTGGTGTAATGACTGTCTTCTTTGGAAGGAATGCTCCATGAAAAACACAGCACTCGCATTTTTGAGCATTTTTGTTCAATGCGAAAAGCTGCATGTCCCAATGCTGAGCCAACTCAAATTAGGATGAAATGAACAGCTGAGTCGCTGCACTTTTCCTTTCTTCAGTAAATGTTCTTTATTTACTGCAATGCATGACTTTTCTGCTCTGATCCCTTTGCACATGGCAGCCAAATAAAAATGAGTGATTCATATCGTGATTCAAGTATTTAAGACAAGGCAGGAAATGTACTGACATTCCTCTGGGGAGGAAACTGTTAGACATGTCATGACATCAGTGCTGACAGATTTGCATGGTTTTGCTGCACAATATAAATCACTGAGAGCATGGGTTATAGTAATGTTCTGCTTATGGCTAAATTAGAGACTGCAGAATTTTTAGTGGCCCAAAACAAAAGTGTGCTGTTTTTGTCTGCCTGGCAACTGGCCTGCCTTCATGACCTGACCTTGTAAAAAATACACCATTAATCAGTTGTCCACTCTTTGAACTTGAACTCATGGCAGCTTCTGTCACCAGAATAAACACAGTTAAATAACAGAAGCTATAACAAAGTTATCAGATATTTAGCCCGGAAATATTGCAAGCAAATCCTATCCGAATGATCAGATTTTCTTCTCTCACACAAAGCTAAAGAGTTTATAGTCTAGAGAAACATAAAATAGATTCCACATAATTATTTCTTCAGCAAAAATGAAGCTAACGAGAAAAAAAAAGTTCTGTCAGAAAACTAAGTTTAGCATTGCGTATGGACCGAAGAGTAGAAATAAACTCAACAAAATGGATTCAGTGATCTTTGAACAGCATGCAAGTGTCTGTTCTGGATCCAATAAGGAAAGAAATCAGCAGTGATTTAATATAAGCCAATATCGCTGCCCATCAATTGTGAAAGGTTTGTAAGGCCATTTTCTACAAAAGTGAAACATAACTTTAATAATTGCCAATAGAAAACATATATACTTTCTGCCAGTCTGCCCAAGAGAGACGGAAATCCACCCGTAGGTCAGAGAGTGACATGCTCAGAGAAAATGCAACAAAACCGAAGAGCTCCATCTTAGACTCCACAGGGCTCGGTTAGCATGCTAAATGTTAAAGTTCATGACAGGATACTTAGAAAAACACTGATCATATCTGACAGGTCAGGAAATGTTGCCAGCAGACAGCCTCTCTTCTCCACATATTTGACAGTATGAATGCAAAACTGCATCTGAATGAGCTACAAGACTTCTGGAGTAATGTCCTTTAAATAAATTAGATCAAATCATGAACAGCATGTTAGGTGTAGACATTGATATACATTTATTTATTTTTTACCCGAGACCACCTTTGATGGATTGTGTAGGCCTTACGCATTGGGCTTGTTTTGGACCCAAAGCACTTAGGCACCTTGCAGCCACTGAGTTCAAATGAAGTTGTCAGTACAGGAAAGCTTGGGCGAAACTATTTGAAGTTCAGGACGGAAGCTGTTTGAGATGCTGTGTTGTGTTAAGAGAGTTGCACAAAGTCAAAGACCTATGAGCTTTAATGGATTTAAGTAATGTTGTAAATAAGATTGGCTCACAATGTCTCCAGAACTATGAGAAAGATTTACACAGTCTGAAAGAAAGTGACTACTTCAAGCTATTGTGGTTTGAAGCTACTGAGTCATAGGGTGTACTTTTGTGCCAAACAGTTCACACTGGAGGTCTGATGAAAATAGATATTTGACAATGAAACTGAAGAGGCAACTTACAAAGATCACAGGTAAAAAAATACACAAAGTGGTGAAAAAAAACAGAAGACCAGACGAGGCAAAGCAAAGAAAGGATCTGGCAAGTATGGAAGGAGAGAGAGGAAATTAAACACTGAGGGAAAGGTGGAAATGACAAAAGGGACCGGAAAAGCTAATTACAGGAGAGTAGATGCAGCTGAGCAAGGGAGCAGGTGGAGGCAAACGAGGAAATAATTAACAGCTGGGATGGGGAGCAGGATGGTGGGTGAGGTAAAAAACAAAGAGAATGAAAGGAGAAAGGAAACTTGAACAGTAGGTAGAAATAAATATTAATCCAACGAAACAAATTAAAAGACAAAAACTGAGAATAACTGAACTGACACAAGGAATAAACCAAAATGGCAGGAAATTAACAACTATTAGGAAAAGAATCCAAAAAAGAAAATAACTGAATCTAAAAGTCCAAACCGCAACAACTTTTCTTCAAAGTTACAAACTTCTGTATTAAAGTTTTCTCTTTTTCTTAACAGCTAGAATCAAAACACTTGATCTCGTGTACAAAAACAACTGGAAACCTATGTAATGTTGTAGAATAATCTTTAACACACCTCTATGATTAATAGCTGATGGATGCATGACAGTCTATGTTGTGAATAAGACTGCTGAAATATGCAGGGCATTGTTTCAACCCGACAGCAGGGATTTTATAGCTGCCATGCGCCGTCAAAAGAGAGTTCGGCAGCCAACTGCACCCAACTGCCAGTAAATCTCAGACAGAATGATTCATAACCGTTGTGTCAGTTCACTCTGTGTCGTCACAGTTTGTTTGTTGTGTCCTTGGGAAACTCTGCAAACCAGACATAGGACTTGTGTTTTTTAAGTGCGACTTCGGCGTATATCCTGAATATTCAATGGCATGGAGGAAAAGTGATGCAGCAAGAAGGTCTGAAGTTCAAATCCTGACTGGATTTGAACTGGATTCTTTCAGTGTGCCGCTCGGTGTGTTCTCCTTGGGACTGATCGGTTCTCTCCTGATACAAAAAATATTAACAGCAAATTGGTGGAGAAGTGGGATTAAACTAAATTTACCTGTTTCAATTTGTTTCAGTGCCCTTTGCACATTTTTGCATTTATAATTTATCTGTTTTCCTAAATGGCAGGGAGATAATTAGTAGCCAGAGTGTATTTAACTTCCCACTTGAAGATTAATGCAGTATTCATACAATGAATCTTTCATTAATTCATACATTTACACTATAAAGTCATGGCAGTTTTACTCCAGGTTTTTGTTGGCAGATGAACACATTGAAATATTGGCAAGAACACGATGTAAGCATGAAAAACAAAGTCACTGATTCAGCCGATTAAATATATGTATACATTCTCAGCAAGAGAAGTAGAAGTAGTGGTGTTTGTGTCCATTTTGTTTGGGGTCTTCTGGCAAGGAGAAAAGTCACTAGGAATCCAGGTAGAGACTACAACTGTCAAGGTTCTGGTCGATAGGTTTTAACAGGAACTTTTCACTGTAAGAATCTGACTTTTTCTTCAATTCAGTGTATTTATATTCCACTGTTTCACAGCAAATGCTCTCTCAAGACACTTTACTGAAACAAAGTCATTCCGATTTAATTACCCGTACATTCCAACCGATCCTGGTTATGGAACAATGGATTTAGCTCAGTTTATTATATATAGTATATAATTTTGTTTTCTGCACGATGACTTTATGTGCATAATAACTTTATGTGTGTCATATTATTCCCAAAGACGGAAAACATATAAGGTATAGATATGATTGCCATGTAGAAAGTGACTTTCAAGGAATTCAAACTGAAACACAAGGACAATGGGGCAATAAGATGATGAAGACGAGACACTAGCTAGTTATGTGAATAAGAAGCTTGTCTTCAAAAAACGAGAAAGCGCTTTGGTATCAAAAATCAAAGTGTGCTTTAGGCAAGCTCACAACCATGGATTGTTCAATTAATGCAACTTTTCAAACTATTTGTATTTATCAGATCGGATTTTATTGAGGTGAGAAAATTCCATAGCAGACAGCAATAACATGCATTAACATACCTCTGCAAAGGCTAGGTTAGCAAACCTGGACTTACTCACTTATTACCTGTAAGTGCCCCTTTGGAAATGCACATCTATAACTTTTGGCACACAGACCTCTAATAACAAACGGCTAACAACCAGTCATTATGGGGGTTTGAGCAGGAGATTTACAAATCCTAGGTTCGGTGGCATTGGACTGGTTCCCCCTTGCTTGAAAATGGTTATTCCATCAAGGGCACAGCGAGCAGCGTGATAAAATCTGCCTGATTTATTCCCGGCGGCTGATAATTACTGGTGTCTTGTCACCTGTCAAAAATGAATGGACAGGGAGAGTCCGAGGCAGTATTCTCTCCATGCTCTGTTCTAGCAGAGCAGTAAATCTGACATGTTTGTAAAGCCATAAATCACTCATTGCGATAAAGCCTATGCTCCACTTGTGGCTGAGTGGCATTTGAAGAACATTTTATACTGTTTTGGCTATGAAATATATTTGGGATATCAGAAAGAGGAAGGTGTGGTGCAGATGCGTTTTACAACCTTCCAGGCGTGGAACATCATAAACAAGAAAAATATTGAAATACTTAGACTGAATGTTGTTCAGGTGACTTCTTGCACAATTTTAGGATCATCTTTCATGAAATGTCAACTCTCTTCACAAATGTATTGTGTATGAATTGATGTTTGACTTTAACTTACACACAATGCAGGGGTAACATAATTATGTAATGATAAACTTAATAAGAATGGATCAATAGCAATAACTCACTGGGGAAGATGAAGCAGCTTGCACCAAGAAGGTCTTGGATTCGAAGATTATCTGAATGGCGTTTGCATGTTGGGTTTTTTCTGGGTACTCAGCAGTTAAAAAACCTGTAGGTCAGAATAACATTCAGTAAACTTGTAGAGCCTAAAGACTGCTCTTCAAAGTACCAGTTTAAGACAATATGTGGAAAATCAGCTACACTCAGCGGTTCAGATAAACGCAGCCATCTAGGTCAGAGCAGACGGGACTTCAGCAGATGACTGGCTGGATTACCCTTACTAGTAAAAAGACGGGAGAAATATTTGGTGTTCAATAGTTGGACTTCCAAAGGTGAAGGTCTGGACTGAAACTGGGTTTGTGTCTCAAAGATTTGGACACATAATAAAAGGAGAGAGCAGGAAGGAAGCAATGTTTCTCAATGACCCCCAGTTCAGTGCCTGAGAGGCTGGTTTCAGTCTACCCATCGTTGACCAAACACTCTGATAAAAGTCAAAGGAATCACCTAAAGACACAGCAGCAATCTTTGACGTGACAGCCAGGCTTTTCTCTTTTCCCTCTTCATTTATTGCCAGAAGCAGATCACATGGTGAATTGTTTTGATAGTTTTCTGCATTAACCCAACATTCCTTCTTAAAAGTCACAAGCAATTATCTACCTTACGCAAAACTACAATATGTGAAACTGTGCAAATGTTCCACTTCCACCGAAGTGGCACCCTTTCCTCACAAGCAAAAGACGATGAAAGATCGATTGTTGAGGCCAGCAGCAATCACAGGTTCTAATTGTGAAATATTTACCCTTGGTTTTCCCTCTCTTTGAAGTGGAGGCCTCACTTTGGTCTTGTCCTCAGGTGCTGCCCAGGCCTGATTTATGGGAATGGGTTTCAGGGCAGCCACTTTAAATTACACGGCCCTTAAAGCTGAGCAAACAGAGAGACAGGGAGAGCGAGAATCGCCACTGTAGAGACAGCTAATTGGCAGGATGAAGCCTACCTGCTGGAGATAAGAAGGTTCCGCTTCACCCAGACTCGATAGGAGAGGAAACATACACCAGATTAGGTCACTTTGATAAATGTTCAATTTGTCTAGGACAGTGATGTCCGAAACCAGTCCTCAAGGGCTGGTATCCTTTAACTTCTAGTGCTTCCCATGGTTTATCACACCTGAATCAAATGATGGCTCATTAGCGAGTCTCTGCAGATCTTTGGCATGTTGAAGAGGTAGCTGAAGCATTTGGATGAGGTTTGTTGAAGCAGAAACGCATCTAAACCCCAACTCTTGAGTTGGACAGGGGTCCTCAAATCCAGGCCTCGAGGGCCAGTGTTCTAAAACTTTTAGATGTGTCCCTGGTCCAACACAGCTGAATCAAATGGTTGAATTACCTCCTCAGCATGCAGCCAAGTCCTCCAGAGTCCTGCTAATGGCCTCATTATTTGACTCGTTGGAGCAGAGACATATCTAAATTTTTCGGAACACCGACCCTTGAGGCTTGGAGTTGAGGACCTCCCATCTAGGATATATGTATGGTAAACAATATGCAGTGCAGAAATCAAAATATATGATTTACTGTTATTGTTTCATTTCAAACTGAAAGAATTGGAAAAGCAAATCCCAATAAAAACTGCTCAGCTATACTGAAAGTCTTTAGGGAAAGAGTATGAATAGAGGTAATGATGTAATGAAAGTATGTAAGAAAAAGCTAGTTTAATAAGTTGTTAAATTTAAGAATATTTGAAATAGTTTTGGTAATTCTAACTGACTTAAAACGGGGAAAGAGCGGTCTGATTTAATGTCAGACAGTTAAAAGAAGGCTATATTTCTTTTTATGCAGTGTGTGTAAATATCTAGTAGTTGCAGCTCTTCTGGATGATACAATGAGAGATGGGAGGGAGAGTCAGCGCAGGAGGAGGAGGAGGTGACAGTGCCATTTGCCTGCAGGGTGCCCATAAACTTGAAAGGGGAGAGAGAGTGCATCATTTCTCTCAAATGATTGTACCATGTGACTCCAAGAGCTTTTAAAAAGCAGACCAACCTGTCTTTTTGAGGTAAAGGTAACCACGGTGCACCAGAGGAATAAGACAGAGAGAATACCTGGGCAGCAGCAAACACCAACAGCCCCACTCACTGCACACCAAGGAAGCGCGTTGATGAAGCAGACAACTTCTAACCAACAAATTCCACTCTTAGACTTTGCTCGGACTTGTCTGGTGTCCGCATTATTGACACAATGAGCTGCAGCAGTGTCACCGGTTCCGAGTTTTCAGAGGAAGAGCTCGAGATCGGCGTGCTGGGACAAGGCGATGACGATGGAGGTGTCAAACCATCTTTCCAAGGCAGTCCTAGTGACCCTGAGGAAGGCCAGAACAAGAAGCGCAACAGACCGGTCCGTTCGAAGGCTCGGAGAATGGCTGCTAATGTGCGAGAGCGAAAGCGCATTATGGACTACAACCAAGCTTTCAATGCTCTCCGAGTAGCCCTGAATCATGACCTGAGTGGCAAACGGTTGTCTAAGATCGCCACCCTGCAGAGGGCCATCAACCGCATCTCTGCCCTCTCAGTATTCCTGAATTCAAATCCTCCCAACAAGCTGTGCAGTCACCGGGAATGCCACAGGTCGCCTGCAGGACCAGCTGTGGTGGGAGCATCTCGACTGGAGCAGACCAGAGTTGCAGTTCCTCGCCTGGAGCATCAAAGCTATGTCCCCTGGCACGCATCAATCTCTCAGCAGCTGCAGCCGCAACAAGGGCCTCACCTCCATAGACTGTCTGCGGATCCATTCGCATATATGGATAACGCGGTGACATCATGTCCACCTTCACCACACTACCCTTGTTATCCAACCGAGGGACATTTTTACACCTCTCATGGACACTGCAACAGCCCTGATGATCACCCACCCAGTCCGCTGCGATACCCTCAGATGGGTGACGGGTTGGGGAATCAGTCGGGTATGTGGACCCCGTGTCCTCAAGGATATGTGGACAGTTTTGTGGAGCCACCTCCTACTCTGGGGCTTCCATGGCAGGTGAGCTACATGCAGGAGCCAGAGCACAGCTTCCCTCTGTGCTCAGATATACTGTAACAGGCTCAGGTTCTACTGTGACCCCGGAGAACAGGACAGCAGCAACAGACTTTCAGAAATGAAACCACTGGGAGCAGATCCTGCTAACTGAACTCTGTGGACTGCAGGGGGGAAAGTATTATGAGCCAACATTTCTAAAGGTTTAATCTAAACCATTAGAAAGCATGCTTGTCGAAAAGAATGGCATGGTGTCAGATAAATGTCATTCCTTGCGGTTGTTAAAGTTTGTTACATTCCTTGATGTAAGACCTTGAAAAATGAAGAGAACTGCTATGTGAGCATTTTATTTTGTAGAAACCTCATCTTCAAAACTGCAGCACCTGTCAGTGTATTTATTCTGTTATTTTGTGTTGAAGATACATTAAAGTGTATTTTGCTTTTGCAAAATAACTCATGCATCCCTTTTTGAACTCTGAAATTAAATGTTTAATCTAAATGACTTTTGCCTCCATTTTTTTTGTTTTGCAGTTTCACGATTGAACCAACACAAATTCTGCAAAGTGTGCAAAGATGCTTGGAGGTGTGTGTGCGTGCGCGGGTGATTGTGTGTGTGTGTTTGATTATAGCCTCAGGATGGTAGTTTCTCGTATTCTGTGAGATGACAGAGGTCCTTCACTCAGTGGAAATGTCCTTGCAAGTCCATTCTTGTCATTTTCTGAGAAGAGAAGTCAAGGTGGAATTTACACACAGTTCAACAGAGGCAAGAGTACAACTGTGGCAGAGGTTCAAACTATAAATCAGTGAGCAGTAGAAGAGTGTGAACACTGCTTTTCAAGAAGAACGAATGCATCGTGACTGAGTAGGTTATTACCAATGATCCTCCTCAATGGCAGTCATCGGCCTTGTCACGATGGAGGCTCTTTAAAAACAAGCGATGAGTCCCAGCTGTGGCCAGTCCTCGCAGCTACACCAGACCATGCTAATTAACAATAGCTTTCCCTTCCTTGCAGTTCGGCGTGATGGAAAACAGCTTTAATATTAGACTCCAGGACAGAAGCCATCGACAGATTTATGTGGGTTCAGGAAGGAAGAGTGCGCCCCGTCATCAGCGCAGTGAAATCCCCTGCTGGGCTGCACCGGCCCGCAGGTGGAATTGGGTGTGTCAGGAGTTTTTTTTTTTTTTTTTGAACGTCCTGGAGGTCTAACAACAAGGACCTTGAGACAGAGAGAGAGCTGGTGAGCGCTCGGTGGAAAAATAACCGGGTGTGGGCACAGCAACAATTAGCAAGCAGGAAGCAGTGGGGAGACGGACAGAGAGATGAATGGAGAGGAGGAGCGAAATAATACGAGAAGGAGGATGTTGGTGGTGAGAAAAAGAAGAGTGACAACACTCTGGGCCTGTTGTTTAGTCTCGGTGCAGACGTGAATCACTGGGAAAGCTTGAATCACCAGTGAGAGACAGCGATGGCTGACAGCGCTCAGTGACGGCATGTCTCTTTCTCCTCCCTCTTTGGCTCAAAGTTCGATCTGCATTCGCTCCTGTGCCAGTTTATTTACTCAGTTGAGCGCTGCAGACTGACAGTGAGCTGATGTAACGCTTTGTGAATCATATTTCTTTTCCGAAGTCTTTTAAATTGTTGGTCTCGGTTTTACTTAATTCCACAGAGTTTGGCTGAAGAGTCGTGAGTTTGTGATGAAAGTGAAAACTATTTTGTTGTTTCTCTTATGACGTTTTAATTTAGCAACAAAACGCAATAAATGACCAGAGTCCCAGCTTATGCTGCATCCCACCCAAATTAATGGCATATCCAGCAATCATGTGATTTATTATTAGTAATTCTAGCTTACAATAATGCATCTTCCTACATTCAATGCTTTGAAACAATGAAGAGTTGATCATCAAATTTTTTTTGGTGCAAACGAGAATTGTGTGTGGTAAAAAAAAACCCAACTATGCACCTCACCATTGACACGCAATCCTCAAAATAAAACAGCGGTGGCAGGATAATGATGTGAGGATGGTTTTCCTTAGCATGGACGAGTGAGATACAGGAATACAGGAAAATCCTGGATAACACTTGTCTGGGATGGAGCTTCCACCTCTAGTAGGATGATGTCATTAAACGGCCAGAACTGCAATGGAAGCGTTTAGATCAAAGTATGTTTGTGTGCCAGGGTGATTTACAAGTCCAAACTGTTAAATCCATCTGCTAGTCAGGGTCAGGACTTAAAATGTGGTATTTATAGACACTGTTCATCCAGTTTGACTGAACTTGAACTACTTTGCAAAAAATAAAAAAATAATGGTCTGAACACAAAAGCACACTGTACGGTGAAGAGTTTTACTTTCAAAAACCTTTGAAAAGCAGATATATATGGTTTTCCTCCTGCTTTGTCATTCTACACTACGTGTTGGTTTAGCTCAGAGGTTCCCAAACTGTGGGGCACGCCCCCTAGGGGGGCGCTGTGCCATTGCAGGGGGGGCGCAGGAAGCGGCATGGATGAATGGAAATAAAAAAACAAAAGAAAACAACGATGAACGGCGTTTGCGCTGGGGGGTGGTGGTGTTTGAGTGGATGAAAGAGTCTAACAAGGAGTCTAAGAATCTCTCCAAACCCCCCCCCCCCCCCCCCCCCCCCTGCCACTGTCACCTAGTGCTGTCCAAATGTCGATGGATCCAAATAAGAAAATCTTCACCATTCAGTTTGAGGCTCTTTTTCTGCAAAAATGCCAATCCAAGGTATTTCAATCCACTGCTGAGTCCTTAAAATCCGATTCCCCTCAAATTAATATAAAAATACCCCAAAGGGAAGACTGGCTGGAACTGGTGTATGCTCTGAAGGCTTAGGTTTAATTGCAGTGTACGTTTAGGCGCCACCACCTTCGTGTCATCCCTCAACTCCGAGTCTGGGTTGTCACGGGCAAATGAGCTGAACTGATTGGAGCCTCAGTACACAGAAGCATGTATGCCCATGTCACTCATTTTAACTCTGTGTCATAGCCTAAAGCTAGAAGTAATTATGCTCAGTCATGCAGTTATAGAAGAGAACCTGGGTACATCCAGGAGGTTGGGAGTTATAAAAATTCAGCTGTTTAACCAAACAAGATAGGACAGGTAGAATATGGATTTTGGAGATGAATCCCGAGCTGTGGCTTCATATGCTGAACTTTTATTAAATGGAAACTCTATATTAGACCTATTTTGGTTTAAAACCTTCGTTTTTCCCTAATCAATAAAGTGAAGAACATTGTCTTGCAAAAAAAGTTTTAGTTTGCCACAATCACAAACTATCAATGTATTTTGGGGGAGAATTTTATGTGGTACGTACACCAACACAAGGTAGAGCATAACTGAGAGTTGGAAGGGAAATGAACCATAAAGAAACAAGCATGCATTTGTACTACTTAAAACATCCCAGTGCCTGGTTGGCTCAAGCCATTAAAGGGCCACTGCAAACATGTACAAGAAGACTTTGACCTATATGCAACACATTGTCTATTGCAGAGAACTAACACTGTACTGCATAATAAACCATTCTCACAGGAAAACATGGTGTAGGCAACGTCGTGCGGTGGGGAAACGAGAAGTGGGATGTCTTGGAGATGGATGCAGCTAAATACAGGGAAATCCCAGAAGAACACCTGTGAAAGGGGCAAAAGACTGTGAACTGGGGTGAAGGTTCAGATTCCATTCAAGGACCCTGAACACAGCCAGCCTGGATCAAAGCATTTTCATGTGGTAGACTGGTCCTGTGAAAAGCCAGGTCCAAATCCAGTTGAGAATCTGTTGCATGACTTGAAAATAGATGTTCCCAGATGCTTTTCATCCAACTTGACAATGCTTTACATATCTTGCATGACTTAAACTTCTACATGTGTAGCCCTGGAAGAAATATATCCTAACAGACCTGCCTCAATGGTAGTAAAAGCTGATGTACTGACTGAGGGCCTAAATCATAATTCATACTGCACATTTTAGATTTTTAATTGTATAGTAGCATGAAAACCTCGCCTGCATAATTTCTCTTTTACTTCAAAATTGTTGAATACTTTGATGGTTTATTTTATAAAATTGCAGGGCTGCGCATCAGATTTGGTCAATATAGTGTGACAAAACACTTGTGAGGCAAAGAAATGCTGAAAAATCCTTTTACAGTTTTACTTTACACCAATTATTTTATGTTCTCCTGTCTGTTAAATGCAACAATATAAAACATTATAAAAAATGCCTCTTCACCACCGTTACACTGCGAGACATCTGTTAAGGGGTTCATAAAGTCTGTGCTCAGGCTTTTAGGCTCCTAAAAAAGCCACATGGGAACAGAAATTCTGTTGGCTGTACACATTTGTTTGTAGCTGCTCAATGTCTTGCGAGGCCATTGTATTTTCAGATAATCTGATGTAAGAGTTGGCTTTTACTGGCAAATAGAGAGGTCACAGCACGAGAGAAGGAGGCTGCTCATTCTTTATTTGAATCTAGTGCCTGAAATGTATTGCAGAATTCTTTACAATGAACTGAGACGATCATTGTAAACATTACTTACCAAAAACTGAACAAAGTTGAAATGTAACACTCCTAAGTATAAGGTTTTGTTATCTTTCTTTTTCGTGTGCTGTGCAGTTTGGGTGATTCAAATATAAAAGGTAGTTTGGTTGAATTATGTTCAGCAGTTTTCTCTCACTGTAGAAAAAAAGTACACAAGATCTCCTACAAGCTCATTTGCTCTAATTTAGCCGCCACACCTTGAAAATCTAGACAAATGTGAGCTATTGCAGTAACGCTTCATATCCACATGAGGGCGATGTGTGTTCTGTTATCAAGACATTCCATCTCTCTCTGAATTAACCATTCTTTAGGTGGACGATTAACATTAAGTGGTGCGATTTGCCAGATGGCCCCAGGCTTTAGACAAATAAATTTGCACGTGCAGCAAAAGGGTTGTCTTAAGATCAGTCTGCGGTCTGTTTACTTAATGACAAGGATGGGTAAACAACAGAATGACAGAAATGGGGACACAAACATCAGAGCAGCCTTTATGGTGTGATCCATTAAACCTTAAGATAAACTGGCACAGTGTGAGCCGAATATGAGATTAAGATTGAGTAAAAGGATGCAAATTTAGTGATATTGTTACTAAATTATCAGATGTGCATCAGTAATGTAGATATGTTATATTTAGTAGAAGATGACAGGCAAAAAGCACAGGTTCTGGGAATAAAACCACCTCCGCTTTATTAGAAGAGATTGGTAAATAAAAAAGTCAGAAGAAATGTGTTAAATCGTCAGGCCCTCTTCAGACAGATGTGGACTCAGACAACAGACTGAGGCTTGTCCAGCCTCCTGTCCTCCTCTGAGTAACGCCTGTAGGTCTCTGCCAGCAGTGGCTCCAGGACTTCGGCCGAGCTGTGGGAACGAGCACGCACAGCACAGGCAACAACCCCGCCCACAGCAGCGACAACCACCACTGCCACAACAATGGCCACCGTGATGATCTCAGACAGGGTGAGGGGACGAGCTGTGTAGGAAAGGAACGCAGGTCAGGTGAAACTGGGTCATTGGGTGCAATGAGATAATGGATGAGTGTGTATGTGCTGCTCACCTGGCCACTGGACCTCATACGAGTATCCCAGGTTTTCAGGAGCAGGGACAAACATCTCAGCATTGGTGACAGGAGGCCAAAAAGGAACCATGTTGAACCTGCGGTTGTGTCCAATTGGGGCGTTTTCTTCTGGATAAACTATTTCACCTACCGGCAGATGGTCATAGCTGTTACACATCTTTCTTTTGTCACAGCTGAATTTACTGTGCTTTGCAAATGTACACATATAGTTTGAACTTCGGCACATTTGTCACAGCAACAATGTATATCCTGGACAACCAGTCCAACCAGCCAGTTCATCCCAGAACAACACAGACACACTTTCAGCTGGAGTTCGCATGATTTTCTTCTTGCTACTCTTTTTCCAAAAAGGTCAGATCTGTGGAGTGAATGACTGAGTTTTCCTGTCACCAAATTTCAGTGCATGAGATATGAATCTCTGCAGCTCATCCAGAGTTACCATTGTACTTTTGGCTACTTCTTTGATTATTTCTCTGCTTGACCAGTCTGTCAAATTAGGTGGAGAGCAATGCCTTGGTAGGTTTCCAGATGTGCAAGACACTTTTGATTTTCTGATGATGCTCTGTGAAATGTCTGAAGCTTGGAATATTTTCTGTAACAAAACTCTTAACACATTCACAGAGCAGCTGCATTTGTGCTGAGGTTAAAATACAAAGGTGAACGCAATTTATCAAGTAGGTGACTTCTGTATGCATCCAAATGCACTGGATATCAGAATAGAGTGCTGCATATAAATGTGCACCATTTTTCTAATCGTGAACAATTTTGAAAGCCAGACATATTTTTTTTTTCTTCATAATTATTCTCTGCTTCATGTTAGAATAGCACATAACAACCCAGGAATATAGATTGAATGTCATATTTGTGAGAAGGGAAATATATTTTAGAGGTCTGAATACTTTTCCAAGAAATTGCAAGCTGATGAGCCTGGACTGTGAGTGTACCTGGCTGGTGCCTGCGGAGCCACTCATCGAACACTGCATCGGTGAAAGTGTGCAGCAAGACAAAGATGGGATCATTAGGAGATAGGTGAGTCTGTCCACCTGTCCCGTTGAGAAAGAGGTGAGCTAGATTGTGGAGGCTGCGGATGACGGGGTCGTACATCCCCTGGGGGGCACTGTAGCCTAGTTAAAAACAGAACAACAAGAGAGAAAAGAAATGAAATCACTGATTTACCAAAATTAGGAACAGCAAATGCTGTCTTGGAGCTAACCATATGTGCATGTGGGTGGAGGATTGAAGGAGAGAGAGTTTCTG
Organism: Girardinus metallicus; assembly: GCA_903067095.1. Lineage (NCBI taxonomy): Eukaryota > Metazoa > Chordata > Actinopteri > Cyprinodontiformes > Poeciliidae > Girardinus > Girardinus metallicus. The sequence continues at coordinate 22,692 of CAEGAE010015077.1, read as the reverse complement.
GCTTGAGTTTTCATCTCGATATTTTCACACGCAAACTTCAGCTTTATTTCCTGTGCTATTGAACTGCAGTTTTCTTTCTATTGATGAGGTAATGTCAATGCTGCTTTCGCTGTGAATAATAGCTGATGGCTGGATACCTTCAATGCTGTTCCTGAAGCTCTCAGAAGAGGTGGAGTAGTAAGGTGGAGTGTCGAAAGTATTAAGCTCCAGACAGTCCAGCACATCCTGGGGCTCTGGCAACCTCTGCACCATGGGTCGTGCCACGTTGCCTGCTGGGTTCCTCCTGATTGGACTGCTCTCAGTACCTTGAGGATAAGGATAACGCAGAAGGACAGAGACAAGGTTGCTTGAATCAATCAAAAAAAGTTCCAGTTATACAGTTGGGCCTTTAAATTTTTATACTCTGACAGAATTTCTGCTTTTGTGGATATTTTTGGGCTAGTTCACGAATTATCATGCAAGAAGATTTCTTTCAATGAAGTTTAGTGGCTGGGGGAAGACATTTATCGTCAAGCTATTGCTATTTTTAATTTGTAAGAACAGAAACTACCAAAGTCACATGCATCTAAGGGACATAGATGGACAGCATCTCTGTTGTAGCTGTGGATAAAGCAGTTTATTTTCTCAGGTGGCATACCTTCTCAATGTTCTTGGCAAAAGCCTCAAGTTCTTGCAAATTCTTTGGCTCTGTCTTTTGAAATCTCAAAGGAGCTCAATGATTGCAATGTCAGCAGATTGAGATGGCCATATCTTCTTTTTTTTTTATCAGACATTGTGTTTTTGCATTATTGTCATGTTAAAAAGTTCCAGATTTGATAAAGTTCTCTTTGTTTCACATTCCTGAAACATTAGAGATCCACCTCTGTTTCACTGTAGCTGTGGTGAGCAGTGAACACTTCATCATGACTATGGCCATGAAGAGTCTTGTTCTCATAACTCAAAATTACTTTACACCACAGGTTATGAAGCTCACTGGTCTTTTTGTCACAGTGAAGGCTTTCTTCTGGAAAGGCATTCGGCATTCCAAAAAAAACTTTTTTTTTCTGTTTCCTTAATAGGCGCTTTAATTTTCCTATTACTTGAAATCAACAATAGCAATACAACACCAAAAACTCACTGACTTTTTTGTTTTTTACCTGCACCAATCTAATCAAACAAAACAGGTGAGGGGTGTGTTTAAACTTGTGTGTGTGTTAACTTGTAAGTAGATCATAATGGAACAAATTCAAAGTTATGATCTAGATCACTTGGGCAGTTGTAGTCGAGATTTTAGTAAGACCAAACACAACTGTTTAACGTTCAATAGTTTCACCTGAAAGCTCAACGCGAGTAGTCAAAAAGTTTATGTATGAACTCTGAAAAATGGCAAAACAAATCTAATATTCTACCAGGGAGTATGAACCTAGGAGCACAGCTGGATATCATTTACTGTCTACTTCTATGTGGAACATTGTAGCAGTAAGATCAGTCTTAGACATGACAGGATGGCAGATAAATTTATTTCAATCGGACTCAACAGTAGTGTGTGGGGGCTTTAGAACTGAAGTTTTCTTCTTTCTTCTCTCTCCTGCACTCGTGATCTGCGTCTTTCTTTTTTCTCCTACATGCGAGCAGGGGGGCTACATAAATGGGTTATGTGTGTTTGAAGATTATTCCCTGAGATCAAAGGAACTGTAGACTTGCTAGATTCCTGTCTTCAACAAGCAGATGCACAAATGAGGCAACCCCATTGCCACCCTCCTCCCCCAACCCATTTAAGGAGCAGTTGCTTGTTAGTGCGGGAATTACCAGACCTGTCAAGACTCTCTATGGAAAAGAATGAACACTCATATGTCGATCACTTGTATTTTTAACTACTTCAGTCACCCCCACCCCCTTATGTATTTTGACAAAATGAGATGTGACTCAATTCCATACAAAAAGAAAACTTTTAAGAAAGCACAGAAAGTGACTAATCCAATCATTTTCAGCAGCTCATGCAGCTTTAACATATTAAGTCACAAAAGTCTTATATTCTGTCCTAAGTCGCGTGACCTATTGTGAAAACATGAAAATTACAGGAAGCGCCATTGTCTTCTAGTGGGGAAATATTTCAAACTCTGTGCTCTAATAGCCAGCAGTACTGAATTTAGCACAACAGCTGTGAGGTATTATTTATAGCAGGTAATGTTCTACATGCTCTCTTTACAAGCTTTTTGCCCTCTTTTTTGGATGCAGCTGAGACAATGTTGTACATCAGCAGCACCGCTTCGCTGTGAAAACGAGTGTTTGTGCGGTGTAACTGGCTTTTTACTGTTGCAGACGGTGCCCAGCGCGTCGTAGTCCTCCACGCTCTCGCAGATGACTCTCCACTGAGAGAACACGGAGTTGGGGCTGATGGAGTTCATGTCGAAGGCACTCCTCGCGCCCAGCAGGTCGTCAGTGCAGATGTCACATTCGCTGCCACCGATGGCAAAGTTCCAATATGGCAGAGCAAAGGTGGGATCACCCAGCATATCCTGCTCAGTTGACATGAGGGCAAAATTATGGATGGATGAATTAAATGATTCATACTAATGCGTGTAATAATTTTTTTTGTTGAATATATCTTATTGTGTTATTTTTAAGGATAGTGATGAGAAGTTGGCTGATGTTTATGGCCTTCACTAATGACCAACCAGTCAGAAAAAAAAAATCCAAAATGGTTAACGCACCATTACTTAGCACTACTACATTATGATGAGAACAACAGTCTTTCCTAACTTATTATGTGGAAAACAAGATGTTTAGAAATGATATAAGGAAATAGAGATGTTGAAACTATTTGATGAACTATTTTCTACAACAAACCAAGAGCTCTCAAGTTTTGTAACAATACAAAGGTGGGAGAATGTAAGCTAATATTCTACCAAGGTGTATGAACCTAGGAAAGGCTTTTTGACCTTTCAGTCTTTGTCACTGAATGTGTTGGATTTAAAAATGTTGGTTTTTTGGGGGGAAAATTTCTTAAAGGTCTGCCTTCTTTTGGTATAAAAAACCCCCACAAAGTAAGCAGGTGTTTTTTCTAACATTAGCTGTACTAGGGATGCTCCGATCAGGTTTTTTGCTTCCGATACCGATCATCCACGAGGCCGATCTGTAAAGATCACCGATCTTTGCAGATCGCCTGGAATGGCTGTTAATTTTTAGGTTTAGATATACCATGTTATCTGGCAAAATGGAAAATTATCTGCCAATAAATTAACCTAATTTAGACATAATAGACATATTTTAATACATATCTAAAATCTTTTTTTTTTTTTTTAAGTTGCATGCTGCAGCTTTAAGCAGACGTTCGGTGTGAGAGTTCACTGTCCGGTGGAGGTTGAGTGGCGCTCGGTCTGTGAAACATTACTACCAGTAGCGCGTAGCGGCGGTCCAAGAGCGAGAGCAGAACCAGCGTCTTACACCGCCAGCCCTAAAACTTGGATTATTTTTCAGGTTATTCGTTTAGCTTTTTGACAGTCATGCTAATCCCGGTGAGTGTTGGTAGTTGTGCGCTGCTGTTATCTGGCCGTTCCGGATGTCCGTCTTTTCCTGCAGTGAGCCTCGATATAGCCAAACTCCGTCAAGTGCTTGTTTTTTTAAATGCCATATTAGATTCGTTGTGTCGATGCATTTTGACGTGCTTCATCCTATTATTTACAAATGGCTAAAATCAGCCCTTTGTAAAATCAGTGTGTCAAGCCACACTGCAATATCAACCCCTGCAAACACCCCAACACCCCACTTTCTCCTTCTTACCTGCATGTCTCTCTCCAGTTGCAGCAGATGAAATCGATGCCAGGTGACAAAACCTGGACCTTCATGTGAGAAGTCCACACCTCCAAAACTAGCCTGTCCGGGTCCAAGGTATGTCTTACTGACAGAGTAGTAGTGGCTCCAAACAAAATAGTTGTAAATGGTGATATTCTCAAACTGCGGTCTGTTGCCATCGGGTCCAAACACTTCCTGGTACCTAAGATACGTGAGGAACATAATTCACTGGAGTTCACGGAGCATCAGATGATTATTTCTACCATGTCTGAACTTTTTCACGGAGAGACAAGGACACTTTGGTACCCACAAGAAATTTTAAAAGCTGTTCGCTTTCATTTTTACTTTCCTTGCTGTTTTCTCAGCCAAACAATAGTTTAATTTATGTTAACTAAAGCTGTCGATTGTACTACCTTTAACTCATCAGGTAATATGACTTGTTCCTCACATTTAGAGTTGTTCCTCACATTTAGAGCACACCGACTCACTAGAGTCGGTGTGCTCTAAATGTGCCAGGACTTGAACAAACTTTTCGATTTAGTAACAAGCAGTCCTTTTACAAAATGAAACACAATACATTCCTGAGAATTTTAAAGGTTATGTGTGGCTGTTTGGGAATTTTACATACAGATGATCTGCTCATCAGGCTAATTGATGCATTCCAATAATTTCACTTCAACCAGAAGTTGGTTAGGAATACAGAGTCGCATTTAAACAACGGCCTCTTGTAAAAGTGCAGACATTTAATATCTACTCATGTATAGTTGTAGAGCTAGTCTGGGGTGCGGCTAATTAGTTGTTTGCCTTCCAGCAACACGAGAATTTCTTCCCTTTTCTGTTCTTTCATGCTAATCCAAATATTTTTTCTCCTTTGAAATCTTGTACGTGTGACTAAACTCACAATGTCTTAAAACTATGACATACCTTCTCGTGCAGATGACCAGGTCAGGATGAACTGTCTTTTTAGCTTGGTCTAGGGCATTTACAAAAGCCTGCTTCTCAGCTGTGCTCATCTGCATGACATTCCTCCTCACTAGAGTCAGGATGGCAGAACAGAGAAAGAGGGAGATGGAGAGAGAAAGAGAAACGTAAATGTTGATAAGATTTACCATTTGTATTCCTTATCTCCAGATGATAAAATGCTCTCTTAATGTAATTGACTTGTGAAGTTCTAAAGGGCGTACCAGGACACACTGCATTGTCTTGAATTTTACAGACTACACAGAATCCATTTTCTTACCTACTGAGATCCTCTGATCACAGTTTGGTCCAGTCAAACCATGCTTGCAGCGTCCACAGTTGTAGCCGCTGAAGTTGCCATTACACTGGCAGGTGCGGTTGAAGAATCTCAGAGGCCACCTCTCCCTGTCATCACGGCCTGCGTACGGGTACTGTGGCCCGTGGCGACCACTATCAGCAGCAATTGTCACACATTGCCCTCTTCCTGTGCTGGAGCCACACTCATCCCCCGCTACGCCTGTAGGGGATGGACAACACTGGCCGCTCCGCAGCCCCTCGGGAGTGATGCACTCTCGAGGGAACTGGGCCCAAGCGAGGCTGGCACACAAGGTCACCATCAGTGGACCCACAATCCACACGCTAACACATTCCAGTTCAATTTGCGACAGATTAGAAAGAAAAGACAAAGTTAGTTCAGACATTTTAAATACTAGGATTATGATGCTTTATACCTTTTAAAAAATCTTTGTCACAGATGATACTATCTGAAGTAAAAAAAGCTATTCAACACTAAACTGACACACACTCCACATAAGCTCCACAACAACACAGTGGGTATGCATTCTTTTGTTGAAGCCAGTTGACTCAACATAATCATCAAACCTTAACTTCATTGACGCCCCAGCAGGCAGTGAAAGTCATTATTCATAATTCACAATCCCATTAGCCTTCCAACGTAACAAGCTCAAACGCTTTCAACAGTAGCTCGTGAGAGATGATTTCCTCCCTCTTTCTTTTTGTAGTTGGATTTGCTTGTCTTTTGAAGCTTGTAGATTAGGAACGAATGGAGTGACTAATGACTTTGGAGCAGCAAATGGAGATAATAAGATCTCAAGGAAATTACCAATGAAAACAAAATGGTGATGGTTTACATCTTTATATCTTGATAGTCTCTAATCTCCATATTGCATAGTGTCATAATGATTGCCAAGGTATTGAAGCGGTCATTCTTTTATTAAAAAGTAAGATCTTTAGTTGATTATAGTACTTTAGAAAAAAAGCAGATAACATAACATGAACCCCTACCTCTGATGATGCATGCTGCTCCTCTGTTTGCAAAATTGTGACCCTACCCCCAAAGAATCAGCCCATTTCTCTGATTCATCTTAAATAGCTTTGGACACATGACCGGACTTTTGTAGAGCTGGAGCCCAGCCTGCTCACACACATTCACAAGTGCAGTGCTCCACAAAGCAGGCTGCACACAACACTTGAGGATATTTAAACAGTAGAGATCCTTTTTTATTACTATTTTTCAACATTTATTCACATGCCTTGTGATCATAGCTCCATAGATGGCACTTTGTGTGATCACTTGCAGAAAAATGCAGTGAGACAGCATTCCTAGTGAAAGCTGTGCACACAAAAATCCTTTGTTTTTTTTTTTTCTATCAGAAAAGCAAAAACAATGACTTCTTATGAGTTGAGTTAGACAGAATGACTGGGAGTAAATTCTTGGTAGTACATGTGTACAAAATCTCTTCTTAGGAAAAGCCTGAAGGGCTGGACTCAATAAAATCTATCATCTCAATAATACAGCGTAGAATACGAATTCAACAAAGTATCAAAAAATGTGAAGATGTTATTTTTTAATCTTAGTGAGATACCATTTATGTTTTGGTAGCATCATTTAGCATTATAGTATTAAATACATTTATATGTAATTCAAAGCAAAACGTTATAGATATCAACCTACTTTTTGGGTATTTTGTCAGTCACTGTTCTTTTGCATGTACAAACTTCCATGTATATAGATCGTGGCACATAAAAGCATCGTTTTTTGTACACCCACATTTGTAGCAATGTCTTTAGTTTCCAAGCACACACAGATATGTTACAGTTATCAACATCAGGAATCAATATAATGACGGATTATTTGTTGAACCCAAATGATGGGTTTACGCTGTTTAGAAAGCAGTTGGGTCTTTGGTTTTTATTCAGTTAAAGCAAAAGAAAAGAGATGGGTGTCTTATATGGAAGTCCTGATGTCTTGTAAAGAGTCTGATGCTGGTTCTGGACTGGGCAGCATCTCTGTGGAGCTTGGTGAGCGGTTTGACATGGCTACTACATCTTCATCTTTTTGCTTTTCCCTTTCTATGGCCAAAGCTGAAGCCACATCAGATGGGTCGAGTCTGGTTATCCTGGCAAAACAGGAGAGTTGGGAGAGATTGAACACTTGCATTGAAATACTTTTCCTTAAAAAGTAAAAAGGTAAGAAAATTTGGAGGTAAAAACAGCTGAATGTGGGGTGCATTATGTGTCTTTTGGAAGACAAAAATTATATAAGATTTAGATCAGGATTTTGTTTAGATAAAAACAAAGACTTTTTTTTTTTTTTTTTTACAAATGTTGGGGTGACCGAAACAACTAACAGAGACAATTCAAATTAGTATTTTCTCCCCTTTTTTATGAAGGCTGTTGGACTGCTGTTTAATATCCTGCTGAGAGGAAATGCTAATATTGTCATAGGAAGGGCTGTTGATTTAATGGCTTGCACAGCAGATGGAGACACACAGCTCAAATGAGACACACTGGGAGATAATGACATCCAGATATAAATAAATAACTTGACATTATGGACTAATTGCAGGTGAGGCTGTCCTAGGCAAAATAGTGTCAGAATTGGATGAATGTATTTTGAACACGCACCTCTTAACTACTCAACATTGTCACGTCTAGTGCAATTTCAGGAAGGCTTAGCATGTTTCCAGAAATTTTGCACAAGTCACATGTTAAAAAAAGAAAAGAATAATCAAAGTAAAACAGAAATTGACTGACTGTTTCCAGTTAAACCACTTCCCATTTAAAGCCTTCACTGTCTTCTGCAATTTTTCAGTGATGAGCCTGATCTTATGCTTAATTTGTTTTAGATGAAGCAATGTTTTGAGTTTTAGATACAATAAGTGAGTTGTTATTTTCTTACCACTTGGACAGCTATTTTGCATGTATTTACATGTGCCACGCTTACTGTTACAGCCTGCGTATTCTGGAGCAACGAGATTGTAAATTCAGCTATGCTGCCTGAGGGTTATGCATCAGTCAACGTCGGAGAAGGTTGTTCCAGGTAAACCAACCTCTGACTGCCAAGAATATGATAAATACAAAATGTAGAGTAGTAGAATACAGGAAGAAGCGACTGTGGAAATGTTGATACATTTTGCATTCTTTGATCATTAATATTTTACTGCAATGGATTGTCTCATAAATAGTTGTCAGAAAGTATAATGTCAAGATTTTCTGTTGCCTTTTTATAATTTCATCCATACCGACACCTTAAAAGCCTTTATTTTCTACCTTAAATCATTTTGGTTTTTAAACATCAACTGAAGACCCATCTGACTCTAATTGTGATCTCTTTGGTTGAGCAGCACTGCTGCCTCTAACATTTAGGTTAAGACGTAAATGTTTACATTATGCAGTGCCCATTATATTAAAATAAATCATTGTGCAGTGTTAACATTAATAGCACAAACTTATTTTATTGCCTTTTACTGAGTTTCCCTTACTGCAGAGCATTTCTGTGTTTTAGCATACATTTTCTACCCTCCACATTGAGAATTTAGAGTAGAAAAATATGAATCTTAATTTTTTTTTTTTTCTGGAAAAGCTGCTTCTCTTGTCACAGTTCTTACTGTTTCTGTATTACAACTTAATTTGCATCACACTATCTTGCATCATAGCGTGTATAATTTTCATGCTGAGATCATTCCCTTTCCCAAAATAGAACTTGTACAACGCTTTTTACAGTAATTTCTGCAGTTTGTTGACACTAATTATAGTAAAGTAATTTTATAATGACAACTTTTCTGCAAATGTTCAGATTATGTCACTTCTCAAGAACCTGTTTTGTGATAGTTCTGCTGTTCAATATTCATTTAAATTCAAGATTGACATTTTCTTTTACATGTTGATGGCCAAACACTTCACATTTTCAACTTTCTTTCTTTCCACACCTTTAGTCTGTTACTGATCCAAAACTGCTACCTCCATTACCCAGCAAAGCTCTTGTTTCGCACTTTCAGTCTTTTATGTGATGCTAAGAGCAGAATCATGAGCATGGCAGCCACAAAATTCCCTAGAGGTAATCAGCTGAGACGCACGCAGCTGGTTGTGTCTTGGAGCCACAGGTCCACAGGTCAAGGCATGATATTTGGTCAGCTGACGGTTTGAAAATCTGACATTTGGCTGGTCTAGTTGATAATGAATTAAACTTTTTTTTTTTATTATGCAATGAATCTTAAAAGAATACGAAGCTTGTGAAAAATCCTTCCAAAATCATTTTTTAAACTTCTAAATGACACACATCCTGTACCAATTTGTTTGGGGGACATTTGAACACAAAAAAGATTTAATAACCTGATTTCACATATGTGCACAACATTAAGCAGCACTTGTTTTTATGCACGCATTGATCCATTTTCTGGGGTATGTCACTAACCATGTTAGAGCAAATCTGATTAATCTCTATGTAAACTTGTAAAAAAAAAAAAAACACGTTTCCTGAAAACATAATAAATTTAATCTATTTTTCATTCATAGCATTCTTCTTGATAAGTGTAATAGAAATCCAAGGATCAATTGAGAAAAACCACCACTTACTCTAAAGAATTCAAAACACTCTCGACGCCCTTTTCCAAACATTTTCTGACAAAGGAAAGAAGATATAAACTGTGCTTTCATTATAAGTATATGCACTTTACGTATCTTTTCCACCATTCCAAACATCTTCACGGGGAAACGTACTCTTGAGAGTTTTCATTGTCTTCTGTCAGAGTGTCGTCACTGCAGTCGCCTCCCATCTCTGTCTCTGGTTCAACACACGCTTCCTCACAAGCCCGCTGCATGGCTGGTGTGCTGCTCACACAGAAGCACATGAACAATGTTTCTTTATCACTGTCATATTCTCTTCCTGTTGCCCTTTTGCAAATGAACAAGGCATTGCTCTGAAGCATTTGGACAAGCGCTGGAAACCTATAAAACATCCTAATAAAGATAAAAAAGAAATCATTTTGTGAACATAAGAGGAGATACAGAGCCAATACGAAGCACATTCTCCTCATTTCGTCATCCGTCAGTGTTGAAATGTTAACTGCAGCTTGGGCAACATCAGAAGCAATCCTGTACCAGCACTGCTGTGAATCCCATCTGTGATTGTGGGCCTGTTGGTTCTACAGCTAACTATCAGACTGCTAGTTCAGCTTTACGAGAATGAGTGCTTAGATGTATTTAGTAGTAGTGTTAATGTAGAATCATTATTTCCACTTACTTATACAAAAAATAAACATAAGTACTTTGCAAAAATGAATGTAAAGTTGTCACATGTACATCCTTAAAGTAATCACAATCATAGGGGGATTTGCACTTTTGTTGTTTTTGGATGTACTATCTGGCTGTTCTAAATGATCATACTAGATGGCAGGCTTCAAGAAATATTTTAGCTTGAGACTGTTGTTATCTGATGTGTCAAAGTTGTCTTTGTTTCCAGAAATGTTGCTGATTCATGCTGATTTCACTTGACCCTGGTCAGATTTCCATGAGAACTTGAGTAGATCTCAAAAGCAATCAGGTGACACCAGCCTTCCATCCTTAAGCTCCTTGCAAAGCTAATTAACAAAGAATGCACCTTGCATGTAATTGTAAACGTTGAATCATGAAGTGCGTATTAAGAAATTTAGTGTAGAATGCCACCTTGACCAAGCATGAGACAAAATTAGACCATCTACGACATCATGCTACAAATTATTTTAATAAAATCTTTTTTTTTTCCCACATTTAAGTTATTTTGTCAAGTTCAGCTCTAGTAATCAAGCCACAGAAGATTAAATGAAACTGACTTTTAATTGGAATTATATTAGATGCACTGAAAATGAACTGATTTTTAAACACTTACATATTAAGGCCCTTCAGATTAATATTGACCTTTTGGTCCTAAGACACAGTCCAGGTAATTTTTTTGTTTTATTTTTGTAAATCAAAACAAAACAATTTTAGCAATTGTATATTAATTAGATTTCCTTTTGTTTTCAGTTATGGCACTGTTGGGTCAAAATGAGAGTTATGTTTTTACTGTATTTTCATTTGTATTTCAAAGTTTATATAACATGTTATGTAACCAAAAGCCCAATTAGGGAAAATCACAGCACATTAGTTTGGACTGCAAATTCAGATTTTTTTATATATATGTTTATAGAGACTGAGGATTCAGCAGACACTGAACACTGGTTCTAACAATATTAACTTATAAAATAAAATGATAGAAAATTGGCACACACAACCCTGCCTTTTATCATCAGTTAAGTCTATTTGTTCCGTTATAAGGCACATTTCACATGCATTTTTTACACGATACCTTTACATCACAAAAGATTAGAAGACGTTGTTTTAAAATTTTACATAAGTGTTTCATGAGAAGGGTTAAGACTTAAGTGCATTTAACCCAGAGGTCTTTTGGAGTTATCTGAAGGGACAGTCAGAGGTCACTCACTCTGAGGCAATTCCTGTTTCACTATATTGATTTTTCTTTTCTGGCTTTTATTAAGCTTTTTTGCAAACCTTAATGCACAGAAACTTCACCACTTACCTTTTCTTATTCCGACATTTGAGGATGTAGATAATGATGACGACAGTCTCCAAAACCAAGAGGACTGCAGTAAAAATAGCCCCAGTCTTCCATGCCTCAAGGCCTTGCTCATTCTTATCTAAACAAATATATTACCAACAAAAAACAAGGAAAGAGAAACAGAAGGAGGAACCGAATGAAACAAATCAATAAACAAACTGCATGAAACAAAAAGATAAACTGAAATTCTGAAATGATTTTTAAAATATTAATAGTTTTTCAAAAAAATTACCTTGTTTTATGAAAAAGGTCATTTTTTTAATATTAGCTTATGTAAAGCTAGTCTAATTGGAGGTGGTGAAAAAGTATGTATTAAATATAGATTGTTTTTTTTCTTTTATGATTGGAGCCATATTGTGAATGGGCCTCAAATTTCTTCTTAGTAAGTGTAGTGTGCTTGCACTTTTTTTTGCCATATTACCTGTTTCTCTAGGTGTAACTTCCACTGTGTCCCTGATTTCAGTTGGTTTCTCTCCTTTTTTCTGATGATATTCATCTAAAACACTGTTCTCAAACTTATCTTGTGTGAGTTGGATCCTGCCATGGTTGTGTGGCAAAAAACCAGGATTTGAGGTGATTGTCCTGCTCTGATGGTTAGATTTCACCTCAATGAGAGTATTATCTTCAGTTGTACCAGCACCAAATGATGGGTTTGGGGTAGAGGGCTGGTTTTCAGGTCTCTTTTCTGTGAAGTCTTTCTTACTGTCTTCAGATTGTGGACCAGGGATCATCAGTCCTGCTAAACAAGAGATGTGTAATATGACACACAAAACATTATGCCAAAAGGGAAACATTTTGCTAATAGGATGGAACTACAGTGTCTTGTAAAAGTGGTCATACCCAAGCTTTTATGTGATGGTATAAAACAAAGTAGCTCATAATTATAAAGTGGAAGAAATGAAAAATGGTTTTCATGTTTACATTTTGAATATTCTAGATGTCAATGCAAAAATGCAATACAAATTAAAGTAAACACATTTGGTCAGTTTAAAGATTTTAGATTTCTTGTTGGGCTTCGGTTCCACTTTTACAAATTTCTTCATGGCAGTTACACATATCTCACCTTGATCCTCTTTATTGTCCTTTGAATCCTCCAAAGCAATTTGCTCCTCCTCTCCAGCATTGTCACCTCCTTCAACCACCAGTGCCACTGATCCTTCCTTGATTACAACCTCGCCATATTTTGCCTCTACTGTTACTGTCCTTAAATCTGTACCCTCTGCTTCTGCCTTTTCTGTCTTCTCTATCTCCACTAAGCCATTGTCATCAGGTTTTTCTAGTCCATCCATGTTCTCCTCTTTCCTGGCTGCTCTCTCCTCTTTTATCGGTTCTCCAAAGATGGGTTTTATTTGTATTACATGATCATTAGGATGAAGTAATGCTTTCTCTCCATCTGTGTGGTCTGTTTGACTTATCTCAAGCAGAGCTGCTTCCTTTCTCCTGCTATTCTCTATCTGTTCTTCATCAGCCACTCCAAAGCCAGCTTTATATTCTTCCTGTTTTTCCTGCTCTGGCTGTACGCCCACTGCCACCTCCACAGTAGCTGGTGTTTCCTCTCCATCCTGTGTTTCTCTTTCAGTGGCATTCTTTAGAACTATCAACAAAACCTGCTCCTCCCTGTCCTTCTTCGCTGCCTCTAAATCCCCTTCTGTCTCCTCTAAGGCTCCATCCACATCCTCTTGAGTTAATATAGCTTCCAATAATGACTCACCAGTAACCTCCAAACTCACTGCTTCTCTGTCTGTCGTCTCTTCAACAGATCCAGCTACTTTTTCCCCTTCTTCCTTGACAACTTCTTTACCCCCTCCAGCTACATTTATAAATGTATCCACCCTTGCTTCTACCTCACTCTTCTCAAAACTATTATCTCCTATCTCAAGAGTCATATTCACCCCCTCTTGGAGTGGTTTCAATGTTTCAGATTCTTCCTCAGCTTCACTCTCTCCCTGAGCATCTTCTTCTACCCCTGCCTTATCCTCAGCTATATCTTTTGCTTGAACAGCTGCTTCCAACTGACCCAGAGCTGCCTCTACCACCCTCTCAAGCAGTTCTTTTAACACTTCTTCTGCTCCACGGCCCTTCACTTGCTCTGAGGCTTCTTGCATTGCTTGCTGAACGTCCTTCAAGCTGGGAATGGACACTAAAGGTACAATTTCTGGTTCTGGGAGAAAGGTCTGGCCATCTTTGTAGGCAGCCTCAGTTGGGAACTGAATGGGGGCAGACATGCCTGAAAATATATAGCCAAGCATTTTATGTATTTCGGATTAGTAAAATCTATAGTTTGTGATGTTCTGTATTTATTAAGTTATTGATGAAGTGATGATAAATCAATTTTATGGATTAGTGGAACTACAGTTTTACTATTTGTGTCTTCTGAGAGATTGTTTCAGATCAAATACATTTTTATCTTAGACAAATGTAACTTGAGAAAATACAAAATGCTCTTTTAAAATTATTTCAGAAAGCGCTCATTGTTCTGACGTAGTTTATTTTAAAGCAGATTTAAAGGAACCAACACCTTCCAAAATGTGACATTTTGTCTCATGAGTACACAGAACACTTTCCAATACTGTGAGGTGGAACTTTGTATTCTTTTTGCACAGCAGTGGTTTTGGCCTTAAGAATTTTCATATTAACTCAGTCTCTTTCTTATTGTCCAACCTTAAACCATAACCTAAACTGAGGCAAGGGAGGCCTGCAGTTCTTTAGGTGTTTTCTTTAATTGAGAAAAATTTGTATTTCCTCCTTTCACAAGACATAATCTCACTTACCTTTTCCCTCATTTAGACTACAAATCCCTGTGCAGTCACCACAGATTACAATTACATGGTCATCGTACCAGAGCATGTTTTATAATATCAGCCTACCTTCAGATGTGCTGTGTTGCGTTATCAAAACCACCAGGAATCCCTTCAGTATGGAGTACCTCATGTTGTCCAAAAACATACACTACTAAATATCCAAGTCTTTCCAAAGAAAAGTCAACTTCCTCTTGTTGTTGGTAGGAAAATCCAAATGTTAGGTGTTAGCCTGTTCACCAGTAGAAACCACACAAAGTATGGGTGGACTACAACATTCACAGGTGACAAAGATATGAGGGAGGGTGAAAAAACAAACATTTCCATGTTAAATATGACCACGGTGAGTTCTGTCGTAGAACCAAGTGTCTCTACATGAAGTAGCACTGAACTGTCAAATGTCTTTGAGACTCCTACAAGGGCCGCGGTGAAATATCAGCAACATGTCACACACGCAGCACACTTATGAGGAGCAATTATAGTAGAGCTGTGAAATGAAGGGTTAAGGGGCTAGATAGAAGCAGAGTGCAAAAGACAAAAACACCCATACATCTGGAAAAAGTTGAAATAACTCAGAAGAAAGGAGGTGACCCACATTTATGGATGAGTCAAATCTGTTTTTTAGGTTCATTTCTTACATTAAACTCGCATGTGTGTCCAAAGTATTGTGTCTGAAACAGCAATTAGTGAGACTGTATAGACTTCTAAATGTGATGCATTATCTGTGGTAAAAAGAAAACTAACATTAAATGTATACCATGTGTTCCTGTGCAAGCTCCTGTTGCTTGTGATTGGCTGTATTATAATGTGAGGCATGTACTGAATAAACTGGGATCTATGTGCGAAAAGTATGCGCTGTCAGAAATGTTGTATAGTTGGAGGCAATGGAAAATCACTCGGTAACATTTTGTACAGCAGTTAATTTATATTATTTATAATGAGACCAATCTGAATGCAAGGGCTAAGTGTAGATGTGGCCTTATTTATAACAATATTAACATTTTCCAACAAAGCTGAAGTTTTTTTTTTTTATTATTTTAAATGGTTTGAAATAAAATATTGCATGTTCTTTGAAATAAATCTCTTACAATTAAACCTCCTTGCTTTTTTGAAATCTTCTTGGTCAAAACCACCAGATTAATTTTAGTTATTAATGTGATAAATTTCATATTCTATCTTTAAATGTCTGACTCACTGGATTCTGTTAAAACAGTTATTGTTGCACTAAATCCCAAAAGTCATCAGCAGTGATAAAGTGAATAGAGCGTTTTGTACGGAACACAATTAGATCTGTTCATTCGGGGAAATCAGACTTAATAGCCTTAGACGGTAGGTTTCTATTAATTGCGTTGTCACAATGGATTAAATGTTGCAGATATGACAGTTTAATGAAATTTTGTACTTTTTTACTCCAGGTGCAGACATGAGGTGAAATGGAGATATTTTCTTCTGTTTGCTTCATCAAATCAGTCTACCCTTGGAGTCAACATGTACTATAGTCTCTCTGTAATCTGCTTAATAATTCCACCCTTTGTGAGGGTTATTTATTCTATTGTGTTTTCCCTGAAATCAGCTGATCCTGACCAGAGGCACCGTTTATTCTCCTGCCAAAAATGTGCCTTACACAACTATAAACCCAGATCATATTTATCAACCCACCAGTTTACAATTTTTTTTTTCTTTCAGGCATCTCTGCACACACACTCAGTGTTTTGAATTTAGAAAAATAATAAAGACCCATCCTCGGTGTTTGTAGAGGAATATGTCAGTATGAGTCTCTCTGGTCTTTGTGTAGGTTTTTAAGTCACATGGGGTGCCGCTCTGTGATCTCTGCCTCAGTGTGAATCACTTGACAGTTCACTGCCAAATCTGTACTCCTGCTCATGAAAAGTCTCTGTTCTCTGTGACAAAACAAAATCATACAAGAACTGAAACTTTGGAGTTTCAGAGGGGCAGCAAATTATATGAGAAATGGAAGAATTTCCTTCCTGAGTTTTTATTTTGTCAAAAAGCTTGTGAAGCTGTCTCTAACTTTCGATCTCTAATCTTTTCCTCTTTTTCTCCTCAGTGACTGCCGCAGAGTAGCTCAGAAAGGTTAATACAGTCACATGTGCTTCACATTGGGCTTTGTGCTACAAGGCAATGGAACTTGAGACTCCGCATGTGACCGGGCTGCAGAAAGAGATTAACACAGTTGCATACCTTATATTGACTAATTGAAGATGTGTGGGTTCTATAATTATTAGTAATCATGAAAAGGATTACTGAAAAAAGTAAATTAAAACATAATTGAGTAATCATCCTAAGAAAATTACATATTTTCTGAAGAACTGCCGAGACTACTTTGTGCAAAAGGGGAGAGCGGAGCAGGACCTTGTGCTCTGCTGTGAAGCCGTAGGAGTTGCACTCTGTATTTCACATGTACATGCTGGAATTTCCGATGCTTCTTTCCATGTGTAACAAATATTAACCTCCATCCTGACCCACTGAGTTTAACTACCAACACCATTGCATGCTCAGGCCAGCATTTGTAGTGTGGCAGTTCTAGTTTGAGTTGTGCTACTCTTAGGAAGGAGGGACCAGGAAAAGCCTTGCACAGAGGTGTGATTGTAGAGTTGTCTTGTTGATGTGCTCCATCCACAGGCAGGAAGAGTCAGTACTTGTTTGTCAATGTTTTAGATAAAAAAAAAAAAAAAGAAATTTTAAAACTTTTTTTTAGCTGGTATGTAAAATTTATGGAAAGACTCAGTGGTCATCAATTCTGTTTACTTTGATGGACAAAATTTAAAATTTTGAGACAATATTTGGAGTTTAATGTTTGCTGTGCAAAAATGTAAATGCACTATGGTTGTGCAATCTCCTCACCACTCCTGCTGGATATGTCATCAATAAATTATGGCTGAATTGTTAGAATACATTTCTTAGAGGACATTTGGATTCCAATCCTTATTCATGGGGGTGAATAAAGATCGGCTGAACTGGTATTAGGCCCACTGCCTTTGATGAGAATAGACATGGAATATAACAAGTTGTGTGATTGTAGGTACTACTTGTTGCCATATTTTCAGACAAATGATCCTCCAGATCTGCCCAATAATCAGAACAAGGATTCATCAGAGAAATATTACATACCACCAGTTATCTAATCTTCTCCCAAATACATTCCACAGAATTTAGTTTTGTTTTTCTTAGGGGAAAGTGGTTCCTTTTTGTCATTACAAGCTACAAAATTCCACATACCTTCTATGCAGATGCACTCACACGTGTTGGGCTGGTTGTACTGAGCAAGCTCTGCATTAGTGATATCACAACTGCTTAGTATGGATGGGCAATATGGCACCAAAATCTTCACTTAAACATGATTTCCCTTATAAGAAAGAATAGCTATTAAAAATGTTTGGAGCACTTAGACCAAAATGCACTTCTAAATAAATTTTTATCAAAAAAGATTGTATCAAAATTATTGCCAAAATCATCAGCAAACAAGCTGAAACTACTGTTGCTGCTTTGGCTGAGTATTCCACCCAGATACAATATTGATATTGATCTTTAGCTAAATCAGTCACGTTTGTAACAAGCTGAGCATACAAACTAGACTATTCTGAAAAAGTAAACTTTAATCAAAGTGTTCACTCATTTTTTGCATCAGCTTCTAAGTGTCTTTATTAGCACTTCTGAGAAGATGAGTCCAATGGATAATAATAAAAATATTAATAAAATACCAATAGTGCAGTAAGCAGTTACATTTGCTTTAAAACCTATCTGTATTTAGTTTTAGTTGAAGAAAAGGGGAAGAAATAAAAGCTGATTGGTCTGATTGAGACCACAGAATCAGTCTCACACTCTCTGCTTTGACAGATCATCAACACATTCTAATCCTTTATTATCCAATACCCATTATCACCCACCTCTATTCTGTAATTGGGAGAGGTGGAAAGTTTTAGAAAGCCTGAAGCCTTTCCAAAGCAACTCTCACAGATTGGCAGCCTGTTCTTCCTTATGAAATAGACCTAGTAGAAATTTTCTGAGGTCATTTTGATGTAAAGCAAAGCTAATTTTTTTTGGAGGTAGGTGTTGTAACTGGACTCTTTGTATAATGTTTTTCCTAATTCTTCCTGAAGTTGTGGTCAAGAAAACCCCAGTACCAAATGCAAAAGTGGTGTTTAGGATTAAATCATGTGCTCAGGCGCAGCTCTGAAAAAGCCTCAAAGAGTAACAGTAATCTAAAGCAAACTAAGAAACAGTACAGTCTTTATCTAAAAGACTTCAGATGACCATCAAATGAGACAAGACACCTGAGAGGTATAGCTGTAATGAGTGTCCCTAAGTGAAGCAGGAGAGAAAACAGAAAAGTCAAAGGCATTTTTCTCAGAAGTTTACAACCGCAGTTGAGAGTAGGAGATCCTGTTTGCCTGACCCAAAATGGGGCGATAGGTTTCGGCTGTGTATTTTCCTGTCTCTATCTGCATCTAAAGATTTGGGGCACAACATTTGGTGCTAAAATCTAAAATTCCACAGCAGCAAGTACCTAAAATCCTAATTTTAAAAATGTGAAATTCACAAAATACATATTTATTACATATCAAAATTTCAATAAAACTGGAGATGCATGTGACACAATATAACTATCTGTATCTTAATTAAGAACTAATATGAAAATCATTATTTTTAATTTAACATTAGTAATTTTTCTTAATTTTTGTAATAGTTATGTGCAGCAGCACATCATGAATTTATTTGATCTCTATTAGCACAAGACATGAAAATCTCTCAGAATACTGATGTAGAAAATGTGATTGGGGTGCCGCTGAGTTTCTGCTCAGACTAAGCAATCAGATATCAGGGCTTGATTCACTGAAGTTTAAATTATGTCATGATGTACAGTTGTAGAAGAAATAAAAAGTAACTGTATAAAACGTTAAAATTTAAATTTTTATTGACTTTCTCAGTTTAAAATCATAATTGAGTGACAAACTGAGGCCTTTAAAATATATTGATGCTATTGATTTTTTTTTTTTTTTACATGATGGATACATTTCTGATTTTTGACTTTTAGCTTTTGAAAGCTTTGATATCATCTAGAATCTGATTAAGGAGGAGGGGAACTCAGACATAAAGATGTTGAGCAGACAGGAGGGAGAAGTAGGAAAGAGGACAAGAGGAAAGGAGAAATGTTTGATAATGTAGTTACAGAGGGCCTTAGGTAGGGGCTCATCTGAGATGATTCTGTCCCAGGTCTGTAAAGTTGTAGAAGACGGTCACCCAGGAATCTGGATTTTATCAAGTCAATGTGCATCTTCTAACACATTTTTTGTGCCTCTTTATTTTGATCTTCATGTGTATACATTTTATCTGTCTTCTGCATATGTGTCAGATCTTTTGTTGTTTACTTTAATTGGTGCGAGGAGGAAGCCCCCCATCAGCACAAGACTGAGATACGTTGCAGTCACAGAAGAATCCTCCCTCTGAAATTCATTACTTTGAAAGGCCTGCTGCGAAAAGAAAACAAATACTTCTGTGCTTCAGAACTAATGTGGGGATTTCTGTTTCGTGGCTGCTTGATGTTTTGCTACAAGGGGTTGCTCTACCTTAAACTTGGTAAAAAAAAAAGAAAAAGTTTAGATCATTTGGAGTTTGTAGAAAGGTAGAAGAGCAGAGCAGAGAACAATATTAGTGCATATAAGTAAATAATGCACAAATTATATGTTTGAAAGTAAAAATGTTTGATAGAATTGCAAACCAAATATATTATTATATTACTTATTATTATTTGTCACCTTATTAGGAAATAGGGTTAGGGTTAACTGGCTGCAGTCAGTGCTTAAGGAGACACCAAAATTATTGAAGACTTTGGAAAGACCAAAGCGAGAGGTAACAATACTTCTACTGTGCTTCTACATCCACAGTACATGGACAAACCTTTTACCAGGCTAGTATTTCTAATTCTTAAAAATCTTATTTAGTCTTATTTAATATACACATTTTCTGGAAAAATAAAAATTTTATTTTTTTGATCTGAAAGTCATAATAATCAAAATTACCCAAAATACATGCTTCAAATGTGTCACTGTATGCCACTTTTTAAATTGAATTAACAAAACATATTACTTTGTGATAATATTTACAATTCAGCACAAACATACTTACATCCATGACAGATTATAATTTATTATCATGCAACAAAACGTTAGTTTTTGATAGGAAATGAAACGAGCTTCTCTCGAAAGATAAGATATAAAAAAAATACATTAAAAAATATATGAAAATAGGTATTTTATTGTCTCTTAGATATTAATTGGAAATTTCTTTATTGGCATTACAACAATCAAAACCTTCTTGTAATATAAATCAACTGTTTGGGTGTTTCCACTGGTCTTTTATTTTTGGTGTTGAGCCCCAAGTGTTTGAGATTGGAAGGACTCTTTGCCATCACCCTAATCTTTAACTGCCTCTGCAGATTTTCCATCAGAAAGTCTGGAGCTTTGCTGGGCTCCTCCAAAACATTAGGATTACCTCCAGTCATAATAGATGTGTTGGTAAAATGTAAATAAATAAATACAGAGATTAGAAAATGCAGAGTAGGTTGTTGTAAACCAACTTTGTGGCACATTCTTGGTATACATTCTCTGACCCCCTCCTTTTTTTTACTATAATTGGACTGTACAGTCTACAATAATAAAATAATCAATCTGTCACATCTGTAATAGCAGTGATTCATGGTTTAGTGGTATGGCTAATGTGTTGGGATTGAAACCTCAGTCACCTAAGAGACCAACTCAGTGTGTAGACTGACAGAAGCACATCAAAAATGGCTTCAGGGATTTCCCCAATGGAAAGTGCCAGTGGGAAAGTAACAGGGAGATGATGAACCAGTAAAATGGTTTGGGAGCAGGATATATCCTTTAAATAATATTAATAATGAGTTTATTTGCACACTCCTCCATATGATCCACCCCTCACTCTTCAAAGTGCCAAACGTCATGAGTGGTGAAACATTTGGGAGTAAAGGCAGGTTTTGTTTGGTGAAATGAGAGATATTAGTCATTCATAACACAGAAGTGGTGTTTCATCTAATCATTCCCTCTGCTGGTTTCCCACTTCTCTCACTTTCTCTCTCCCTCCGCTCACTCTGCTCCTCTGTCTGTAGCTTCAAGAATTTTTCAAAAGGATGTTCCCTAAATATCTAGGACATCTTTTTGGGTCACCATTAACATCACCCAAACTTATAAAACATGCAGAGAAGTTACCTTTTTTTTTTCTCCTTGCGTATAAGGAGATCTAAGCCTTCTTGCCGACACAAACAACAACATCAACCAGTACCAACAACAGAAATAATGTATGCTCTCATTATTATTCCTATTTGGAGCTATAATTTATTCTACATTAGTTAGAAACAGCAGTTTCAAAGGAAAAGCCATGAAGAGTGGCTTGTTGATAAAGCACGAAAGTTAAGTCAATGTATTCAGTCTTTCCCTGTTTTCTCCCTCATTTTCCCTCACACATGAAAACACATGCAGGCTCTACATGCCCACATCTCTCAGAATACTCACTTCAAGTGGAGAAAATTTACAATTAATTAGAGAGAATCCACATTTCCTTGCTTGTTTGTGCCTTTGCACTGAGTCTGTGATCTGCAGCTCAAAGCAGAGCCATGAAGACAGAAGCCCAAACCACTCCCACCCCCAATAAGCTCCATATGCTTGGAACAAATTCCATCGCCGAACGATGACAGGCGCGTATGAACTGGCAAATAAAACACCCCGGTCGCTCGCCATCATAAATGTCTGTCTAATGCCAGAGCAGAGCTTCACTTCTGGTTAAGTCATCACTCACTTTGCCTTTATTTCCACTGGTCTGAGTGTTTCATTTAATGTGAGGGAGAAAAAGACATAGAGTTCCATTTGATCAAACACTTTAAGGCACTCTGCTCTCAGTTGCTACTGCCATAGTCTGCCAACAGAGTTTCCTTTTCTCTGTGATGTTAAAAAAAAGGAGGAAAAAAAACAATACCTCCCTGAACATTTCTGCTCCTCCTTGTAAATGGAACACTTATATAAGGCACCATTGTGGATTACATAAATATCTCAAAGTTATCAATATTTCATCCTTGGTGCTTTTGATGTGTTTGGTAATTGGATATTTATGTTGTGGGCTTCCTGTCTCAAAATCCCACTGCACTTGAGTGTTGGTGTGTGCGTTTCAGTGTTTGAGTAGAATATATGTATGCATGTGTATGTATATATATATATATATATATATATA
>CAEGAE010015063.1:0-12377 GCA_903067095.1 Girardinus metallicus | reverse complement strand
TCTATCTATCTATCTATCTATCTATCTATCTATCTATCTATCTATCTATCTATCTATCTATCTATCTATCTATCTATATATATATATAGTATATTTTTTCTCTAAAACACAGCCTAATTTATACAGTATAAATTGTAAAAACCGCATCCACTGCTCAGAGCTCTATAAAAATACCATGCATCAGGTTTAAAAATAGTAACTTCTAGCAGACTGTTATCCTACTGTAAGACTTACACGACAAATTTATGCTTAAATGTTGCGGAGGTTGAGACTACTCAACAGAGACCCATATGACATGTTGATCAACACCGCATTTGTAACTGAAAATGTAGAAAAATGTAGAGAATTGTGCAAAATCGCTTGAATGGATGTAAAGCATTTGCCACTTTCTCAAAGGAATGAGAAACTGCTTTTTATGTGCCCAAGTGACACAGTGATTTGAAGATGAACAAGTAGTTTTAATAATTTAAATTCTTCTCTGAGAAGTGCACCAAATCGACCGAGAAAAACTGCAGTATACCTGTATGGCGATATCGATTCAGAGAATGACTAGTTTTTACCAGAAGGCGGCGCTAGTGTCCGCCAAGAGCTGCTGCTGCTGGAGAAGAAGATGGTCCACCGTTAAAGGGAGCCGCAGTTTTGCTACGAACTATCAAAAACCTTACTAAGAACGTTTTAATATTTAAACTTTCAACATATTTTTGCTGTGTTTCGTTTCTTCGAGGTGTTAGAAAATGATCCTCACCGTGAAACCGCTTCAAGGAAAGGAGTGCAGTGTTCAGGTAACTTACACGCAGCTAATGCACACAATTGGCTAGCCAGGTGAGCTAACTGCGGTGGTTCACTAACAGGCTGATGTTAATCCTACTGAAGTAAACCACAGATACGTTTTCAGTGAAATTTGCCTACAATGCGCTGCTTAGTGCAGGCAAACTCGGTTGGTGGATAAATAAAAAAGTCTCTCATGGTTAGCACGATAGCTAAACCGTTAGCAGTTTGTTGTAACATACTTTCTAAAAGCCTTTCTCTACAGGCCAATAGAGGAGATGAGGGGATACACTGCACTCTTGAATACCTTTTTTTTTAAATTGTAGGACACTCTCTGAGTCTATCTGTAAATAGTTTAGTTTTCTTGCCACAATATAACTAACACCTAACAGCAAGTCACCAGCATCTTAAAAAAGTTAGATTAACACAGACTGATTACTCAAGAATGCACACAGATGTTGTCTTTTTCCTCTCATATTTTAAGCGGATAATGCTGGAAATTAATGCACAACCAAGAAATAGACTAAATAACGAAATTCTACTGTTGTTTTCTGCACCACCAGGGATAAGATTTTTGCAGAAGTCTAGGGTATGTCACCAAAAAAAAAAAAGTCAGATAGGAACAATTAATATCTCAATAAGATAATTTGTTTAGGTTAAAATTAGGACAGCTACAACTTGTGGGGGATGTTAGTGTACTTTAATTTACATTAAACCTTTGAAAGAAACATTGAAGATGTGAGTGGGCAATTATAGTTCAAAAAGCCATCTTGAAGTGTTCTGCTGTTTTAATATTAAGAACGAGTGTTTCTTTATTCAGCCCAAAGCTCAGGGTGGATATATTTTCACAATTAAAACGAGCAACAAAGAATATGCTTCCTCAAGAGTAAATTAAAAAAAAAAAGAAGCCTGAAAATGAACTGTAAATTATGTCAATGTTGGAACATAATTTAAACTTTTCATAGGCTAATAAGGCATCCACTCATTTGAACTTTTATTTATTTGCCTATAGTCACTTTAAAATATCAACTGTGGGTGATGTAAAAAAATTTAACTTATCTTCTGGTAAATCAAACAGAATTGTGTTGGACTAAAAACTTTAGGAATAAGTTCCAGCGATGTGGCTGACTGAAGGTTGAACATTTAAAATAGATATCAAAGAATTTTCTTTGTACATGTCTTTTACACCATCACCAGGAATTTTCGAAACGGAAAGAAAAGCTCTTTGTTTTTAGCAGTACAGCATGGACAGTAGCATTATCACCAATCAAGAGATGGGAGCACAAATTGGAGTTGATAGCATTTTTAGCATCTTCCAATCGTCTGATATGGATGCAGTGTTTTTGTTCTACCTTGAATAAATGTCTCTATAGCAGCACAAATGTGCAACTACATTTAATAAACCAGGAATTAGTTGGTAGTTTAAGCACCCAAAAAGAGATGGCAGAACTTTGAACTGCACTAATTGTGAAAAGAGCAGAGATGTACGAATCAGTCAACCAGTGGTTAGGATTGTCCAATTTTCTTTTGATTCGATCTGTTCAGAGAATTATTTCACTAAGATAAAAAACAACAACAACAACAACAACAACTCAATTTCCAGTCTTTCAATGCATCAAGCGAGATACTTTGAACTTTTATTTTAGTTGAAGTAAATCTGTTAAAAGTTTCTTACATGGACTTTAATTGGGGATAATTTAGTAATTTCTTCATTTTCTGGTTTACTATTACCTCTGTTAGAATTGGCAAACATTTTCCTACTTTTTTTTTTTTTTTTTGAAAATCAGATTTGGCAGGTCGTATGTCAAACAACACCGTGACTCTGTGTTGACCTTAGATGACCTGAGTGGAACAGCTCAAGGAAAGGTGATTTTTGAGGAACAGAAGCTCTTTGGTCCAGAATATCTTCTGATTGTCACTGAGCATTTGTCAACTGATTAGTGTATGCACATCAGGCTTTCTAATTACTAACTTCAGAAGGTTGCCATATGGCGTCTTTTACGAAGGAATTTATTTGCCGTACTGTTTGCTCCAAGCTGCCATTGTAGCTGCAGCCAGAATCAGCTCCAGATGTCACGTTTGTTGTGTTCACAGCAGCAGTTATTTCTGAAAAATGTGCAAAGGCTGTAAATCAGCCTTTTGAACATTTTTGTGTAATGTTATAATTATACCTCTAATTTTTTTTTTTTTTTTTTAACAAAACAAGTCAGGATAACAAGTACTGTCAAAAACAGATGACTGTCACTTACATTTTCACAAACCAACACTGCTGAAATTACGTGTTGTTAGTTTAATCTATGATCTCATAAATGAAGGATAAGTATGAATTTTGTTAAAGAAGTTTATTACTAGTTAATGACTCCCATTAATGCTTTTTGTTCGATGTCCAGTTTGCACAAAGATTTTGGCTATAAGCTACAAGATGTTGTGACTGAAGGTTATTGTTTATCTACTAACAAATTTTACTTTTATAAACAAAAATATCTAAACCTTCTACATCAGAGCCATAAATTCAGACTTATTTATTTGCATCCGGCCAAATGGTTTGCATGACCGAATACAGTAAAATACTGTATTGGACACCTTCTCAATTTATAGCATTTTCGTTATCTCACTGCTGAGTTGCTTGATGTTTTCTTTCATCCCTTCTCACCGTCGTCTTCTGTGCCGTCAGCCTTCGCCTCCAAGTAGTGGCTCCTCCACAAAAGCTTGGTGTTAAAAATCAGTGGCAATGAAAGCATCCCCGTCTCCTCACATTTGCAAAGTTGCTCTTGAACACACTGCAGGAAAGATGCCCAACTGTAAAATTGCCTGCAGACGAGATCATAACTTTCCAGTGATGCGTTTCTCAGTGAGATGGGAAGTAGGAAAAGCCAGTTTCTGATGCATCACGCCATTTGGATGTTTGGTGCGTCGGGCGGCTCGTTCCGCATGTTTTGGAGTAATGCAGCTGGAGTCGCATGACGTTTTTGTGGATGGTAGGCCTCGGTCTTTCCTCCATGAAATTTAAGTTGAAGATGTAAAAATGATCCAGAGAGGTAAAAAAAACATTAGTCAGAATTAATTTGAATAAGATTCCAAAAATGAACATTAAAAATTAAACATTAATCCTTTATTTTGTGATAACAATTCACCATTGTCAAAACAGAAGTGCGGTATTAATCCTATTTGAACTTTTTATCAGATGATAATCATATTATGCTGCATCTCCAGATAAATGAAATGCCTGTGTACTCTTTCCCAAGCCAAGTTTTTACTCACTTGTGAATTTCAGCTATTTAGCTGTAGCTCAGTTGTTTGCCGTGAAATCAGTATCTGGGTAACCATCTGCAATATGGAGGACAAATAAGATGCGATGGATCCGAAAGGGAATCGTGCGAAGCTGCGACTACATCATTGCGCTGTTGATCCTGTAGGTCACCGAAGATGAGAAAGTCTCCACGGTGAAGGAGCTTGTGTCTGAACGACTGAACATCCCTGCAAACCAGCAGCGGTTACTCTACAAAGGGAAAGCGCTTGCAGGTAGATTTACCGACAAGCATCTCACAACTGATATATATCCAGCTGTCCTTTTGTTCGAAGTTGTGGTAATGGATTGTCACATTTCTTTCAGACGAGCACAGACTGAGCGATTACTCCATTGGGCCTGAGGCTAAATTGAATCTTGTTATCCGTCCCACGGGGGAGAGGGCTGCAGGCGGCGGCGGCGGCAGCAGCAGCAGCAGCAACCCGCAGGGAGGAGTGTGGCAGATTGTATCCACTATACTAGCCAGACACTTCAGTCCAGCAGATGCAGCTAAAGTTCACGAACAGCTTATGAAGGTACTAATATGCATCATGTAAAAATCCACTTT
This sequence comes from Girardinus metallicus, assembly GCA_903067095.1. Lineage (NCBI taxonomy): Eukaryota > Metazoa > Chordata > Actinopteri > Cyprinodontiformes > Poeciliidae > Girardinus > Girardinus metallicus. Next base: position 7,755 of record CAEGAE010015063.1, on the reverse strand, counting down.
TAAAAGCTGTGCCACTTCAGCTCCTCGGCAAGTACCAGAAAATAATCTAGAATTTTAATTGGTCGTGGTCATGGCCTTCACTTGCAGGATGCAAATGGAATGTAAAGAAGATAAATGCTTTTCAAAACGTTAATGCATGATTCCATCTTACCTGGTAGTGCAAGATTAATATTTTTAGAAAAATTATTACAAGTTGATTTAAGGTGTATTTTTCTTGTTTTAGCAGTATGCAGTGTAGATTGAAAAGGGTTCCAAATGTGGAAAATGTTTATTTTAAATTATGTATTTTTATCAGCATAAATAAAAAAAAAAATAATAAAATATATATGTATATATATTCCATTTCAAAAATATTTGCCAAATCTTTTTTTTTTTTTCATACTTTTATCAACTACATTCTGGCTCAAAATTATTCATACTCTGGTCAGATTTATGTTTTAAATTATTTTTATTCAACCAAGAACAATGTTTCTGTTTTGCAGATGACATCCAGAAAGACAATAAAGCGATGCTAAGTCATGTATTTTTATATAAAATCTTGAAAAACCACATGCATAGGCTACAGTCTCTGGTTCGATTCCCAGCTAGAGGCCATTTCCAGCATGTCTTCTCTTTCTCTCTCTGTCCTTCTGCCTGTCCAACTGCTGATGAATAAAGTGCCAGAAAACCTTTTAAAATATTATTTATAAATTACTAAAATAATGGCATATTGAATATTTAGACCCTTCTCTTAGTAATCAATGACAATTCTTTAGGATTGCTGATAATTTTAAATGTCTCTACTCAATTTTTACCATTTGTCTTTTGTGATGATCTCCAAGCCTATTGGGTTGGAAAGCCTCCATCCCATCACTAATTTGAAGCTCCCTCCTAAGATGTTTCTTTTTTTTTTTTAAGACATTTCCAATATCTTCATGTACTGTATGTTATCATGTTTCTCACCCTTTTTTTTTGTCCCTCTTCTATTGCCTTAAGGATTATGAGCGTTCACTTCGACAGCTCAGCCTCGATGATATTGAGCGCTTGGCGGGGAGACTTCTTCACCCTGAAGGCGAGGGCATGGACACCTCTTACATGGACTAATCATTCATAACTTAATTCTTCTGATGTTTTTCTTTTGAGTTATTCTCGGTGCTTGAAGATGCAGTGTTTAGACGGGGAGAAAGGAAAGGATCAGTTGAATTTCAGGGATTTCCTGGCGCGTGCCTGATCTCCAGCTGAATGATCACATGGACAGCTGAATATCTCGTTTTTTTTTGTTTTTTTTTTTCATTTTTTTAGCCGCCCAGATAAAAAGGACTTGGACGAGAAGATGTGGCTCTTTTTTCTCTGGCCTTCATCATTGAGGGGTGTTAATGACTCGAAGCCTGATCACACAAGATCTGAATACAATGGAATAATTTATGCTGTTATTTTCACATGATCTCTGGCTGCTACATTTCCTAGGGCGTACTAACTTCTACTGGAGGGTATTTATTATTGTGGACAACATGTCTTATCCCATTATGTACTGTTGACCATTGTATGATTTGTAAATATATCTGTTTATATATATGTTTGCAAACATTAAAACCCAAAAAAATCTCTTTCACCTTAATTTATGGGCTGGCCTTTGTTTATTTTTATTATTTTAAGACTCCTAAAAGAGGTCATAATAGGGGACAACTATATGTTATAATTTTTATTTTCTACACAAAATATAAATGTTTGATACGTTTTGTTTTTTTTAATTTAAAAAATGTTATGAGACGGATTTCAAAAGGTGTCACCTAGCAGTTGACTTTTCTACCAACCAATCCCACCTCAGGAAATCTCGTGATCTCAATTTTCTGACCAATCAGATTTATGAAGAGTAATATAGTACCGCCTCTGCCGTTGAGGGACAGTTTGTTCATCTCACTGCTAATTTTGGTTATCAGTCCGAAGAAGAATGTTTCTTTTTTTGACACTCGGCTCTTTACAATAAGTATGGGAACCCGGCAAGTTGGATAAGGGAGGGTATTTATTAAAGTACCGCAAGGTAAGCATTAACAGCGGTTGGTTTGATGGCTAAGCTAGCATTAGCAAATCTCTCATCATACACTTCCTGTATTTAGCCAGCTGGGGTTAGCGTAACATCGACTCCTTCGGCCAGTGTTGCAACCATTTGTTGCAGGGTAATAACACCGAGGCTACGTTATGCTACCTACAACAAGTAGTCCGATTTTATATTTATAAATCAAGGCTTAGGTTGTGTGTAATGTGAGAGGATTGCTGTCATTGTTTGATCGGGGCGTTTCTCCCCTCTCATCAGGACCACTTCTTCCTGGAGCGAAGCAACCCGTTGCTTTCACTTAATGCAAAATGTATTTTGCCATTTTGTAGTAATGGCAAAATACAGATTTTTCTGTACGTAGAGATTATAAAAATCACTGATATTTGCACTTATCATACAGGTAAACTTTCTATTGTTTCTAACATGGTTTTCTCAAATTAGGAAGAGTTCCCAGTCCTTTGGAAGGATGCAGACTCTGATTCCCACTATCAACCGGCTGCAGGAGGTCTTCCTGACCGTGGGGGCAGAAATCATTCAGCTTCCTCAAATAGTTGTGGTTGGATCTCAGGTTAGTCAATGAAATGGGTAATCAGAAACTAAAGTGTCCTTTTCAGTTTTATTCTGCAGGGCAGGTAGCTGGAGAAAAAAACAACCTTGGACTCTAAAGTGCATTTGAGAGGTTTTGATGCACCTTGAATTTCTCACAAGTCTGTGTGTATTATTGGAATTTAAAATGGTAGACCGATTGATTGAACAGGGTTCTGTGGCTTGTTCATAGCTATGGATCTTGTTTTACATGCTAACTCTGCTACAGACCTGTCCAGAACTTTATTCCTGACCGTTCTGATATACTCCTTTGTCCTTTTCATGCTGTTTGTTCGCTATTGTCCCCTCCCCCAAAAAGAACAATTTGAGGCCTTTACAGAACAGCTATTTTTATCCTGAGATTAATGCACAGGCAAATTGTACTTTTTAGGTTACTTCCAAAGGCAAGGAGTTACACTTGATTTCATTTAGGGGTATCAGTGTATGTGGGCTTATTTACACTATTTTTTTTCCTACAACAGAGCAGTGGGAAAAGCTCAGTGTTGGAGAGCCTGGTCGGACGAGATTTCTTGCCTCGAGGATCAGGAATAGTCACAAGACGTCCCCTCGTCTTGCAGCTGGTTAATGTCCCTCCTCTGAAGGAAAGACTAAAACCTGAGAATGGTACCGAAGCATTAATCTTCCTTATTTTATATCAGTAAAATTGTTTTCAGTTTAAATGCCTGAACTGAGGATATTAGAAGCTTGAAGAGGCACTGCTGACATTTCTGTGAAGTTATGGAGACGGCTTAAACTTGCTTATGTGTGCTTCTTTCTTTAACATACTGTTTGAACTTCTGCTTATATCGTGTGCGTCTTTAGTTTCACTTTTCTAACATAAAGCCTTTTTTTCCTCTTCTTCACCACTTTTTTAGGAAATGGGATTAAGCAAAATGCTCAAAACAGCTACCCAGGTCTCTGTATATTTAATCTGCATGGGCTTGTCTGTGTTCAGCTTCGTTCAGTTTTTTATTACATCTTTCACTCATTTTGTGCAGTATTCAACTCAAACAGGCTATTTGTGTTATTTTAAAAAAATATATTTTTACCTACGCTTCATCTAATTTGCATTCTGTTAAAAGAACCCCATTTTTTGTTCAGGGATTAAAGCTGAAGAGTGGGGTACTTTCTTGCACTGCAAGAACCAGGTATGCTTTTCTTTGCAGTTAGATAAGCGTTTCCTTGGTTGCGTGTCATAAGTTAAACGCATTACACATGCTTTTCTGGCATACATTTCACAGATCTTTACAGATTTTCAGGAAATTCGTAAGGAGATTGAATCAGAGACAAACCGAGGCACGGGTGATAATAAGGTATGAAGATGTCTTGAAATTGGATCAGAAAGTAATATTTGCTTTTTCTGTTTTGTTATTGTTTGATACACATTCCTTGTTTTCCAGGGAATCAGTCCTGATGCCATAAATCTGAAGATTTTCTCCCCCAATGTTCTTAATCTGACTCTGGTCGACTTACCAGGAATCACCAAGGTAAACTCAGCCGCCATTTGTTTTTCCTTAAAAAAAAATGCCTGTAGTGAAGCCAGAAACTCTCATCAGTTTGTTTTGTGTGCTTTGAATATTTTAACTTATGTCACTTCCCTATTGTGGCCACTCCAGGTTCCTGTTGGGGACCAACCTGAAGACATTGAAGCTCAAGTCCAAGAAATGATCCTGTCCTTCATCTCCAATCCAAACTCCCTTATCCTTGCAGTGTCCCCAGCTAACTCAGACTTGGCCACCTCCGATGCGCTGAAACTGGCTCGTGAGGTTGATCCAGATGGTAAGATATCTTGTTGTCTTTCTCATGGCTCATACTGTCCACAAGTAATTAGGATTGAGTGCATTTTAAATGATTAACTATGCAGGAAGATATCCGTTTATTGAGATGGTTAGTATACACAGTTGTCAGCTTTCAGCAATTACTTTAAGACGGAGCGTTGCTCTCAGTGCATTTGAAAAGTTGATGGATCAGTAGATGCAATGCATATATATGTCTTCTGAGAGGCTATTAGATTGTTATTGGAATCTGTGCAGTGATTGGAAATCAGGCTATCTGTATCAGTCTAAATGTTCCATTTTATTATATACTTTGTAGTCTTGATACAATGTATCTAGACTACAGTGTAGCCTAGATACATTGTATCAAGACTACAATGTATCTACTCCTCCTGTGAGCTGTGATATTGACTTCTGTTGGGTTTTTTTGTTTGTTTTTGTTTTTTAATCTGTCAGGTCGTCGCACACTGCTTGTTGTTAGCAAACTGGACCTGATGGACGCTGGAACCGATGCTCTAGAAGTCCTTCTGGGTCGAGTCATTCCCATCCGGCTTGGGATTATCGGGGTGGTAAACAGGTTTGGAATTTAATTAATTTAAGTTTGATAGTGTTGTTTTGTTTTCATTCTCTGTAAAACCAGGAAGATAGAGCACATCACCACAGTTTTAAAGTCTTTACGTTTGCTCCCTGTAGCTCAGTGAATAGACTTTAGAATACCTCCATTAGTTCATAAATCACTGAATGGTTAAGTATCAAAATGCATTAAAGATGTATGTATCTGATCACAGATTTTTCCAGACCACTCATGTAATCTTTTGGTTATGGAGAAGCAGCATTCAGTTTCTATGTTTCATTAATTTGGAACAAATTTACATAAAACTCCTGAAAACTGAGTTTCTTTAAATCAAGACCTGCTTAGAGTGTGTTTGATTCATAATAACTTGAACATTGATCAATAAATTTGATGGATATTTGCTTGTTAATTTTTATGACGGCATTTGACAAAATGTAATGTTATTTATTTGTTTCATAGTTGGTTACTGTGATAGGTTTTATGCACTTTTGAGCTTCATTGTTCCTGAAATGTGCTACACAAATAAACTTGACTTAATCAGTGATGTCCCTCCTTATTCTATCTAGGAGCCAGCATGACATCAACACCCAGAAGACCCTGCAGGACTCGATGAAAGACGAACAGGCTTTCCTGCAGCGCCACTACCCCTCGCTCGCCTCGCGGGCCGGCTCACGCTATCTGGCCAAAACTCTGAGCAGGCTGCTCATGCACCACATCCGGGACTGCCTGCCAGACCTCAAAACCAGGGTGACGGTGCTGAGTTCCCAGTACCAGGCACAGCTCAACAGCTACGGTCAGCCAGTGGAGGATCACAGCGCCACTCTGCTGCAAATTGTCACTAAGTTTGCCAGTGATTATTGCAACACCATCGAGGGAACAGCCAGGCACATCCAAACATCCGAGCTGTGAGTGCCTCCTCTCTCTTTCAGCTTCCACACTGAGGAAAATGTTTTGATCAGAATCAAAACACGCGCATGATTTTTACAGAATCGACTTTATTTCTCAAGCTATTCTTGCAGTTAAAAAAAAACAACAACAAAAAAAGTATGCTTTGAAGGCTTACTTTTTAAAAATAATTTATGTTAAACACATGTTTTAAACCTTTTTTATAATGTACTTATTTTTATTTAAATGCAACAGTTTAAAAAAAATGTGCATGTGGGGGCAAGTAACTTCAAGTTAGTATGTAATATTCTACATTCATGGTTCCCTGTTTACAATTTAAACAAAATTTAATGTAGTTCAGTTAATGGGGCTAATTTTAATATGGTCCAATCAGTTAAAATAATATCACACAGTAATAACGATTCAGTATTTAATCCTATAGTAAAGTGACAGCAGTATTTTATTAACTCCCTGCCAGTATTTCTCACAGATTCTTGTTTGGTCTAGTGGCTCATCTTGACATAAGCTCCCAGTTTAGATTTTTTTTTAAAGTTACAAAAAATTTCCTGCAGTGGTCTGTGTTGCAACAAATCTGAAGAAGCCAAAGAAATAGTATTGATATAATCAATATATAAATTAAATATTCTAAGATACTAATTTGTGTCAAAACTCACTCGTTCCCATTTGCACAAATTGTTGCACTTCTTCTGGCGGCAGCGCTGCAGTGGCAGAGACACTCTGCCCCTCTTCTCCCAGAGCAAATCAACAAACTGCAGCTGGAAGTTGTAAGCTCTGCTAACATGGCGAGTTTATCCATTAAAAAAAAGTGTGATCCTCTTTAGGCAATGAGGCAAACACAAAAGCTTTGTTTGGAGCATCTGCGTGCTAGCTGCGCTAACGCTACAACACTCGTGTTGGAGAGATCCAAGTTTTCTTGATATGGGTCCCCTGGCTTGTGCAAACACACAGGTGGGATGGGAAGGCAAACGGCGACACCAATATTTTCTGATGTCAATGGAGACATTGATGGATTAGCACATCTAAAATCCGCGACCGACGTAGAGGAGGAGATAGCTGAGGCGTAACAGAAAACTGGATCGATGGCATTTGAGGAGAAGGCAGAGCTCATTCATGAGCCTGACCCACTGAAGAGTAAATTCAGTTTACTGACTCTACCCAGACCTCCATCATTCTAATTCTCCTTCTGCTTGAAACCTGCGTTTCTTCTTGATCCCTGATCGCATCTCTTACATTGTTTGCTGAAGCTTGCTCCTGGGCATTTACCTGAATCCCTCCTTGCTTGTCTAATCTGGACTTTTGGTTGTTTTTGTGCACTTCTCAGTAATTTCCTGTCTCTCTTCCTGAAACCTCATTTTATCTTAAGCAGTCCCTTCTCTGGTGATCCAGGGTTTGTTATTGTCGAGGCGCCTCACTGATGCGGTGGGGATAGTTTTTCCTACACAGACATTTGACTTTAATAAACAAGCCATCTGTGTCGGTGGTGCATTTAAAATGTCAAGGAAAAGACTGGATTTGAGCAGTGAAAACTCCAACAAAGAGAAAACAAGTATGCTTAAAAATACTGTGTTTTTTCACATTCAGACTAGCTGAATAACTAAATTAATAAAATAGTTGTAAAAATTATTCATGAGCTCTTGATGGGGGTGAACATAACTATACAGACCAGGTGAATGATGCACAATACAAGGGCTGAAAAAAAATAGGTTTAATTGTGAGTAGGCAATTATTCAATTATTGAAATAATCATTAACTAATTTAGAAATTGATTAATCATTAACTGGAGTAAACGCATTCAAAAAATGTCATTTGCTTAAAATAAACATATTCAGACCAGTATAGACTGTACAATATATATATATATATATATATATATATATATA
>CAEGAE010015058.1:0-82491 GCA_903067095.1 Girardinus metallicus | reverse complement strand
GTGCTTTACATCATAAACATAAAAACAGAGTCATGCAACAGAATCAACAATCAAAACATTCATTAAATTCATAAATGATTACGTTTATTTGTCCATAACAAATTAAAGCTTCCAACAATATAAAAGCAAGAAAGATAGAAGAATATTTAATAAGGACACATTTTCCTTTAATTATTTGAATGTTTTCTTTGGCTGATCTCTCCCTTTTCTGATTAAAATTGAAAATTATATATGACCATACCTTAATTTTACACGACGTCCACAAATACACCGTGTTCCAAATTATTAAGTGTCATAAAGATTAAATTTTTTGTTGTGCTATTAAATGTAACATGAAATGCGTAAATTAAGCAATTTTGGCCATAGAAATTTTGTTATACCAATAAGGAAAACAATTTATAGAAAACTTATTTTGTTTTATCACTGTTTGCAACTATTTTACATCTCATTGCCTTATTTTTACTTATCAGGATTACAGCCCCATATGACCCCCTTTTCTCTGATTGGCCTGTCAAATTAGCTGGATGCTCATGTATTGGCAAGTTTGTGTGATCCCCCTTCTATGTTCAGATGATGGACTGAACTGAGTTAAGGCGCTCTAAGATGTTCAAAGCTTGGGTTTTTGTTTTATAACCTAACCGTGCTTTAAACTGCTCTACAACTTTCTCCCTGACCTGCCTGCCGTGTTCCCGGGTCTCCTTGGGGCTATTTGTTCTCTAATGTTGTCTAGCATTAGAGAAGGCCTTGACAGAACAGCTGGATTTATACTGAGATTAAATTACACACAGATAGACTCTAATTACGTGACTTCTGAGGGTAATTGGATCAGTGTGGTTTTCCATAAGGTTTATGGAGATTTTGTCCAGGCCTGGGTGTTTTCTCAGAAGGACCCCACTCCTACCTGGTTCATACAGCAAGACGGCAAAATTGTCAGCCGATTTTCGAAGCCAGTGAGACCAAACGACGATAAAACATCTCGTGCGTAACGGGTTTGGTTGTACAGTGTGTGACGTTCATCCACACTGCGGGAGCCGAGGCTGTTAGAGTTAACTAAAACTAACAAAGTAACGAAAACTGAAATTGAGAAAACATCTTTGTTAACTAAAATTAATAAAATCGTCAATTAGTGGGGAAAAAACTACAACTAAGTTGGACTACATTGAAAGTTTCTAAAACTACTGAAGTTAGATATAAAACCTTTGATTTTTGTGTTTATGAATCTATTTGTTAGGCTTTCAAACTTGTTTGAAACGGATTTTTCTTTCTCCCCTCACACCAGCAGGTTGCTAGGCAACACGAGTTACACCGAGCTGAGGGCTAGACCCGTCTGAACCCTCAGACTGGTCTTTGTTTATTCACGGCCTTCCGAGGACCGGACTACGCAGGTGGGGTCCTTGGAAGGCCGCGAATAAACGGGGTCTTTGGAAGGAGGCAGACACTGAATTCGGACACGGCTCCAAGCTTCTGTGGTGCTACTAAGATGGCTTCCAATGTGCATATTCGTGCATAATAAGATATAATTTGGTGTTTTAATGATCAAAATAGGCAGCTTTCAGAGGGGACAGCAGGTATTTGCAGATTTTAATTCTTTGAGAATGACTGTGGTAATTAAATATGTCCCCACATACACATAATTAATGATGATTGGTCCCATTTCTGATTAACTTGCTGGAGAGAAATCACATTTCTTTATTTTATTTACTGAATAAATATGAAAAAATACTTAATTTAATTGCAAAAAACCCATTGAATTGATCTAAAAAACATTTTTCCAAAGGTGGAGACGAATAAAAAACAAAGAAAGCCATATGAGTGAACTATAAAACGCTTTTTAAAACATTCTCTTGTGGAAATATGTTAAATAAGCAACACTAAACCCCTCATTGATTTCGACTTCCAACCAACAGTTTGAAATCGGGTTGTAAAACGCGCATATTTTTATAGTTGCTTTCTTTCTTTTTTACACGCTCTGCTGAGTCCCTTTCTCTCCCACAGTGATCGCTGGAGCCCAGTGATGGTTCTCCGGTCAATGGGGAGGCCATGATAGTTTACAGATGTTTACAGTGTTTGCTTGTGGATCTGTTAGTGAATTTATGAGCTGGCCTGGTTGAACGAGAGCATTCCTGAAACCTCGCTGCAGGTCGAGGCTCCGATGAAAACTTATGTGCATACATTTGTTTGTCTGGATTAAGGCCGTCCTTCCAGATCAGCCTAACAGAAACAGGAACCGACAAGCCTGCATTTATTAACCCAACCTTTTGGAAATCCAGCATAATCCATCAAATGTGAACTATAACTCCTTTATAAACACTCCAGAAGTTTTAGCTTATGCTTCAGCCTCATCATCTGCGTTTCCAGCCGCTATAGACAAAAGACGGAGCGCTCCCACCACATAATAATCAAAGACAGGCTGATTGAATGGTGAGCCGACTCGCAGGCAGCCAGCGCTTGTCATTTGTCACTGCGTTACAAAAGCAGGGGAGAGCCATTGTTTTGGGGGTATTTCTGCCTAACGCGCATACTTTCCCTGAATATAAACAGTAACGATTTCACAAAGTGATAAAAGCTGAAGCCTCTTTAGTTGATCAAAAACCACCAGGAAGATGTGCTTGTATATCAGGGGTGTCCAAACTTTTTGTTGTGTGGGTCAAAATGACTCTCCAGCCAAAAAAGAAACAAAATGCTGACTTTCTTTTTTTTTTTTTTGTGGTTTTTGTTCTGTACATTAAGATAACATATCAGCAGAGGTGTCAAAAGGACCTATGTAGAAGTACAGATACTTGTATGGGAAAATACTCTAGTACAGGTTGAACTGTTTTTGCTCAACCGAAAAAAAAAAAAAAGTACACACTTTGGCATCTGAAGAGTAATTTTTACCTTCAAGAATACAAAATAACCTTCAATGAGTCTAAAATACTAAAAAAAAAGCTCTAGTCATTTTTTTTCTTTTGCTCACAGCTCGCTCTGTGTTGGTAAATAAAAAAATACCGATCGATTAGGATAATTTAGATTGGACAAAATGCAGCGCATTCGTCACTAATCACCCTTTGAACTAACAAAACGGAAGGATTTTTTAAAATAAGGTGGCAGATGGAGAATGTTTTGCGTCTCTGAATGTGTTTCTCTGTTTGTGATGCTATTCAGGTTAAAATCTCCATCCATTTTGTTTTTTCTCCTGTCACAGTGAATTCTTCTTCCTCTGCTTTGCTTTGGTTGCATCCAACTGAATGGATGCAACCTTTATTACTGAATGGAGAATTACTGTCATTATTTTTTTTCCTCATTGTAGTAACGAGGCATATGTGAAAATATAAGAAGTAGAAAGTACAGATACTTCTCTTAAAATGTCGGGAGTAAAAGTAAAAAGTCCTAAGAAAAATAAATAAGTACAGACACCTGAAAAGTCTACTTAAATACAGTAATGAAGTACTTTTACTTTTTTTGCTTTACAACTGCTTATCAGCCCTTTTAATAATAACATCCATTCGAAAACACATTGTTTTTCTGCGCTTGTATTTTGCAGTATTGGACAGTAATCACAGTTGTATAATCATGTAGATTTAAACAGGAAGGCGCAGCAGCGTTGCCTTTGTGCGTCGCGTATTTACCTGAGGATTGACGTCGACCAGCGCCTTCACCCAACCTCGAACTCCTGATCAGTAAATCTGCGCTGACAACACCGGTTCAGACCTGCTGCGTGGGTGTGGCAAACATGAAGGAAGAAGAGAAGAGAGGGAGTCTTTCTTTCTTTCGCAGAACTTTAGACAAAAACCTTTCAGGCTTAGCATCCACCAACAGCCATGTTTGGTTTATGATGAATATTGGAATGAACTGGTGTTTATGATTAGTGCTTTACAGTTAGCCCAACTGACTTTTTAGTTAGTGGTGTTGGGTTAATTCAGGGGTGTCCAAAGTGAGGCCCTGGGGCCGTTTCTGGCCCTTGAAACAGTTTTATGTGGCCCCCGACTGCAGTTAGAAGAATGGTACCAGTTTGGACACTTTTGTCCCCTTTTAGCTTGAATTCTTTTTTAAAAGAAAGTGTTAAAATACTATTGAATTAAAATGAAAATTAAACTTGATTAATAGATGAAGGTTTTTTTAAGTTCTCATTTTTGTTGTTTGGAATAAACGAACAAGCTTTCTAAACCAAATAAGCGGGTAAAAAATAGCCGCTGCCATTTTGCTTCTTTATTGTTTAATTTATTGCAGAGCAAATAAAAAAAAAATCACAACAAAATTATTTTGTGCTTTAAGTTGTAACATCAATGTGGCCCCTGAGTACTTTCTGCTTTAGGAATCTGGTCCACGTTACAAAACGTTTGTACAACATTGAGTTAATTAGGGCCTCTAAATTGTCCTCAGGTATGAGTGTGTACATGATGCCTTGTCCTGCGTTCCCACTGCAGCCCGAAGTGACCCAAATTCGACATTTTTTTTTTTTTTTGCCGTAATGCGACCTGTATCTGATCTTTTCGTGACAGTCTGAACAACGCAGGTCGTATTTTTGTCAAATGCAATCCAGGCCGCTTGGACATCCGATCTTTTCAAATGTGACCTGAATCTGAACGTCCAGGTCTCATTCATCCCACTGAACGTCGCTGATACCCGACAAACGTCACTATTCTGCGTCCTGATACGGGCAAACGGGAAGAAAAACAGCAACCATGGCGGACTATAATGACGAGGATTAAGTTGTTATTGTGCTGCCTCCGGTTGGACAACAACTTTAAAATCATAAGATTTGCTCCTCCATTAGCATCCATGTTTCCTTCCGTAAACACTGGCCACTTCTTCTCTTTCTTCTTTATAGCGGTTGGGAAATCACTCTCTATGTGTGATGTTATTGCACCCTCTACTGCGCATGCGGGACATTTTCAGGTCGTTTGCAGTTCACACTGGAGAACACGTAGAGGTCGCATATGTTTGGAAATGTGAACGACCACACCAAAAAAACCTACTACTTCCATCCAGAGACCACTTACTTCTGCTACTTTGTTCTGATCTATGTATAATCAATCAATATTTCTGATTGTGGAGAGATTTTTTTTAATAAATTGCAAAAGAAGTGAGTACTTTTACAAAACACCTAGTAAATAGGTGCCTTTCTTCCCTGAGAAGAATACATACATCGTTGTACTTCTGCAATGACAACAAATCTAATTTATTTTAAAGTGGTTTTAACAACTTTTATCTTCACCACTGGTGCCACAGAGTGTTTATTAAGGGCTCCATAGTTGGAAACTGAAGATAATTTAGGAACCATCTCCAAGAAAGAAGTAAAATCAGTCCACCTGATTTGTGTCAGAAGAAGATGGTTAGAAAAGCAACACTTGGCTTAAATCATGTCCATTAGTTGCTCTAACTAGGGGCTGCTAGGAGTTGCTGACAGACGCTGGCACTCCAACAGAGAGCAGCAACGAGAAACAGACTGCGTTTGGGTTTGGACTGGACCTTGAAAAGCAGAGATGGGTACCCAGAAAGAATGTCTTCAAAGCTGCAAACGAGCAGTAAAAAAATATCCTAAAGCTTACGTAAATGGAGCCAAAAGTAGGCTATCCCGAAAGATTAAACCAAAGTTACAGCATAAGAATAAAAAGCGAGTGCAACAGCAGAAGAAAAGGGCTTTAAATCAAACCTAAAATTGTCATAACTCATGTTATTGACTTTGTGGTCGCTTTGATAGCTCGACTTTGGAAGATCTCGAGGAACTTTTTGTTCCATCTCACTTCCAATGGGTTCTGCGTCCAAGGGGGGCACGTCCATGTCCTAGCCTGATAGCTTTTATTTCCTGCTCTCCACTGGAAAGAAGAAGAGCAAAAGGTCCATCTGGAAAAACAAAAGGTGATCCAAGAGAGATAGAGGACAAGAGTTGAAAGTCGCGGAGCAAAACAAGAAGAAACTGGATATCTTATTTCACAGCCAGGTTTAAATGCGTAAAAATTTGGCCTGGTCAGATTTTCCAACCAAGCATTTTTTTATGCATCAAGCCATTTTCATGGACTTCTAGGTTAAAACAGTCGCTGTCAACAAAAAGAAACAAAAGGAAAGCAGAGTAACGATTTAGATGAGAGGATCTGTCAGGGATTAACTGGAAACAATAAGCTTAAACCCTGGAGAGGTGATTAGTGGTGGGGAAACCAGGTGAGTAAACATTAAGAGAAAGAACATAGATAGAAGAATATTTTACAGCCGAAAGCCAAAAGTGGACAAAACTCAAGTAACAGACTGACCAAACAGAACCAAAATAGAAGAAAGAGATAATGGAGTTACAATGGTGTAACACTACAAACGCATCTTAAGTCTAAAAGCTCCTTTCCAGAAAAATCGCATTCTTTATTTGGTAAAAGTTTTACTTTGGAGTTTGCTTTTATTAGGCAACTTCACCCATTTAACAAGGCCTGTGAATTTCAGTAAGAGTGCCTGGAGGAAAACTAGAAAACACAGGTACAGCCGTAGATATTTCTTCAATAATGATATTAAAGTGATACTGTTAGTTATCATCTCATGGACCCTTTGTGTGTGACGTCATGCTCTCCAGAACTCCGCCCACTCCGCCATGATGGACGTCAAAACAACTATGCTCTCCTTTAAAGCCAGTCTAAAAACAGACATCTGTAATATAGCATCTCTTCCATTTTACTTTAAAAATGGTCACAGGAGGCTGCGCAGTCGGCTGCACAAACAGACAAGAACAGAAACCAAACTTGTTTTATTTTATAGCTTTTAATGAGGAAAGATGCGGTGGTGATGGATACCAGCCGTCAGTCATAATGACTGTCCCTCGGTGTAATGGCGGATTCGCAGCGAACACTTTTAAAAGGTAAGAAGATTAACGTTCATATACTTTATAAGTAAATATTATTAGAAAGATAAAAAAAAATATACCATAATGGTGGGTCTAACTGTTAGTAACCATGGAGACAGTGCTGCATCGTCATGTAGCCTAGCATGTACGGAAAAAACTGGTTAGCATCTCGTCAAAACATCCAATTATTATGGCCATTAAAATCTGTGACCAGTGTGAATTTGGCTATTTGAGGGTTAAATATCATTTTAAGTGTGATGTGACTGTAATGAAGAGGTGGCAGAAACAGTAAAACCGTGTTAAAAACTACCAGAGCTCTTAGAATAATTTCTTAATCGTTTGACGATTTGTTAAACGGCCACAGTTGGTTCACATGTTTTAACGACAGCACACAGGCATTCGGTGCAATGGTCAGTCAAACAGTTTACAGAGTCAAATACGAAGTAATACATTATATTTTCTCAGTCAGTGTCAGTCATGGTAGTAAAGGAGCAGTGAAGTCTACAATCCCATTTGTATCAGTATTTATGCAGTTTACGTAAATACTCTTCTTCTCGCTGTCTTCAAGACGTACCTGCGCTCTATCACCCTCTGCAGTCAGAAAATGACGGGTCACAGATTTTGATGCAACACCAGGTCAACGGAAAATGGCTGTTGGTGACATTGTGAAGCACTTTCATCAGCTGTTGTTGTTTAAATGTGCTACGTGAATAAATTCAACACCAACATATGAAACTCAACCTGATTTTTGACTGAATCACGTAATTGTTTGGCTATAAAACGCAGCAACCGAACAGGTTCATGTCCAGAGGAGGGAAACAGTAATGGGAACAGACAGAAACTCACAGCCTAGGGGTCGTGTCACTTTCGAACATTTACTTTACCCCGCTTGCTTTAGCAGCAGGTTAGGTGGGGTTCACACGGTTTAAACAAGACAAATAGAGCTAAGTCAAGTTGCCAGCTGCAGAAAAGTTCAGCACACCGACTTTTAAATACCTTCTAGTGATTGTCTAATAGTTCTGGCACTCTCTGTATTGTACTATGTGGCAAATCCCTCCCATCTGGCACCACAGCACAGCCAACACAAATCAAGAAAAATTATTGTCAAAAAATAACTTGGCTCTGGGAGAGAAGGAGGGTGGGGATGGAAAAGCAGAAAACGTATCCAATCCTGCGTAAGTCTTTAGCTCCCTCAGCGGGGCGACTGAGGCATCTCTCAGGCATTCAACATCCGTTCTTATCATGTTCTTATCTCACATCCATAAAAGCCTTAACGACAAACAGATGCTGTGGAGATGGATTGCTAACCATCGCACACGAAAACACACAGAAATCTGCAGCTTCCACGACTGATACATGACACAAATACATACGCTAAATATCAACACACTTTTGTGCAAACGTACATGTCACAGTAAAAATTAGATCAGAAGCCCGCGTTGCACGCACACAATGTCGTGATGCAGCAATGAAGAAATGGAAGAACAAACCCTGCAGAGGACGCAGAGTCACTGACCAGGAATAGACCCGCTAACAGAGGAGGGGGGAAAATCTGCAGTGTCACAGGGAAACAAACCACCATCATTCCACTTCCACGTGCCAAGAAAAACAGCCGACTGCACAGACAGAGAAAGAGGAAGAGAATGAGAGAAACAGGCAGGTTGTGTTGAAAAGGAGAAGAACAGCTGGGGAAAAACAGGAGTATGACGGTTGAAACGAAAAGCAAGCGTGAAACGAAAAGCAAGCGTGAAACGAAAAGCCAGCGTGAAACGCAGCGATTGCATTCAGAGAAGAGGTCAAGGCTGACGAGGAAACATGAGTGAACATCCAGAGAGGTGATGATGTTCGTCGAAGGCTAAGGACACAACTGAGTACAGTTTGTCCTCTGATGTCATGTTTTTCATCTCTTCTGGGTCGGGGTTATTTTAGCCAAATGATGGTTGGAAGACGCACAGAGCGACACATTAACACAGAAACAGACATGGACTCACTCAGACGGACACGCTTCAACACCTGAAGGCATTAAACACCAATCTAAAACTTGTGAATACAACCCGCTTTCTGTTGCTACTTCAACACTGAGGTAATGGTCTCAAACTAAGACCCACTGGACTTAGCAGGGGATGTGCTCCCTACCAAAAAGTAGCGCAAACTTGTGAAGTGTAAGGAAGATCATGCGCATGTTTCAAAATTTGTGCAAGTAAAAGTCTGAAAGTTGTTAAATGAAAGTCACCTTCATTCTGATATCTCTGAAGACGATCTCTCTCTCCTTCAAAAGGCCTCAGAGGTCAACTGAAGGCAATCAGTGAACAAAAAATGATCATGAACACCAAGGAACACAGCAGGCAGGTTGAAGACAGAGTTATACAGATGTTTAAAGATGGGATTTTTTTTGTCGCGTTATCTCGCAAATGTACGACAGAATATTAGCGCCATACAAAAAAAATTAAACTACAAGAATAAAATCTAAATATTACGAGAATGACAAGCATTACAAGAATGAACTCATACAATAACAGCATACACATTTTTGCACTTAGCATGCAAAAATTTAATTTTCTATGTTTTTGTACTTCGATTTAAGTCTCTAATGTTCGTCAAATCAACCCAAGCACTTAAAAACAAACACCCAGCCATTTTTGGGAGTGAGTTAATATTTTTTGGTGTGTGGAAAATGAGCCATTTCAAAAACGGCTCAGATTGAAAAGTCATATACGATGGGCACTGTGCTGTTACCTAGCAACACAAGCAGAGCCCGGCTGCATTACCTGGCAACCCACGTATCTCCAGCAGATTTGGTCAGCTGGTTTTACCACTGTATGCTCTGTCCAATGGCTGCTGGAAGAGATAAATGTTTTGTTGTAGACTTGAAATCCAGAAACCACTTGCTGCATTCTTGTTGGTTGTGCAGGAGGCTCCACTTCTGCTTTTTAAAGATGTATGGTTGTATAATTGTGCATGTGTTTGCAGCCTTTTTCACATGTAAGGGTAGATGTTGAGTTGGGGTGGCGAGATTTGGATTTAAAGTGACAAGAGGCCCTAGAACAGCTCACTGGTACAACTGACTAGACGAAGAATGATTTTATGCTAACAATGTAATGAACATGTTTTGTATAGACCTATCCATAAATACAAACAGTGGAAATCGTATTAGCACTACCGCAAAAGCTAACATCTATAGATTTCCTTTTCTCAGCTCCTGTGGGTACAGCCAATCATCACCAAGGAAAATGAGTGCCGCTGTTTGATTGGTTGCATTGGGAATGCAACCAATATTAACCAATATTAACCAATGCTAATAGCATGTCAAGTAATATTTCAGTTTTCAAAGCTGCATTTTCTTTCAAATATTTTAGATATGCTTTATGAAAAAATCTGACTAATCACATCACAGAAGAATCCAAGAATAGTGAACTGTGAGAAGTGGAAGGTCTCCAACTCTACATGAGTTAGAAGACTGAATCAAAGTCCGGATTTGAATCCAAATAAGAATCAGAAAAAAATCATAGATGGTCAAATGCTCTCCGTCCAATCTGACAAAGGCTGAGCTGCCCCCCACCCCCAAAAAAGAAAGACTCATCAAATATTTGTAGCTGCAGTTGTAGCAAAAGGTTCTTCTTCAAGAGTCTGACTCGGTGGGAGTGAAATCAAATCAGCTAAACTTTAAAATCCAAGGATCCTTTTAGTTCAACTGGTAGCTGCAGTTGTGAAAAATGTGAAAAGGTTCACGGGGTTCTTTTCCAGAGCTGGTTTCCCCGTTCAAGACTAGGTCCAACATTTACTGATGGTATCTGGTGCTGGGTTTGGAAACCTCTGACGGATCCTGTCACCACTGGCAAAGTGACTCCCCACATCCACATACACAACAAATCCGTTGCGTTTTTCAACACGAATTCAGTTGCCAAAAGCTGTTTGTGTATACGACAGGAAACCTGAGCCACTAAGGAAGACCTGAAAGACTAATCCACTCCAGCATGAGTGAGGCCAGACGAGACCTGGCCTGCTCCAGGCATGAACAATCAATACATGACTGGATCTGTTCTTGTTTAATTAGGCAATCTGAGAAAGTTTATTTTAGATCATGTGACTAGCATTTCTTTTTTTCTTGGTGGGAAAGATTACTGCTAAGTAAAACAGTAAATCAGTATAAATTTCTTAGTTTTATCTGAGTAACCTTAACCAAAACCTCTCTGGAGCTTTAAGTGGTTACTTTCTGTGGGAACCCCAGACAATATGAGTCCCCTCGTAAATTTGAAGCCTTCTGGACTTTTTTGAGCTCCGGTGATTGACTGCCACTCCAAGACTCATTATTTTCAGG
Source organism: Girardinus metallicus (assembly GCA_903067095.1). NCBI lineage: Eukaryota > Metazoa > Chordata > Actinopteri > Cyprinodontiformes > Poeciliidae > Girardinus > Girardinus metallicus. The sequence goes on along the minus strand of CAEGAE010015058.1, from coordinate 71,368 downwards.
GTGACTGGCTACGTCTTAGGGCAGACAGCAAGTAAGTCATGCCTGCAGGACCGGGGCTGTAAATTCGCGAGCGCCTGCTGTACGCGTGTGCGTGTGTGTGTGTGTGTGTGTGTGAGAGTCGGCATTCTGCCTCGGGGTTCACTTGAAGCTGATGCGGAGCTCACTCCTCCTTGCCCATCAATCATCAGTTCTCGGTTTATAACCGCTGGGACCCGTCGCGCGGAGAGAAACGGCCGATCGACTGAGTTACTTCAGACCTTAAACGATTGGTTACTGCAAGAACATAAACATGTGAATCATTTCGACGTTTTTGGTTTTCAGTTGTTCCTATAAGACATTAAGTGAAGCTTAAAAGCGCAGAAGGAAGTTTGGATGTACTCACTTTTAGGCATTTATCCGAGTCGTTTAAACTCTCTGATCCTCTCAGAGTAAAATGTTGCAAATACCTGCATTCACCTGAGTCAGAAAGTGTCACTGAAGGGTTTAAAAGGTGTTTTAATTTGACACGGTTCAGGCCTGTTAACGTCTGGTTAGTGATCATGATTGACTGCAGCTGCTACGTCCCTCAACAGCAATCTAGGGAGGAATTTGTTTTTCTACTCAGAACAATGGAGAAAACCCAAGGAACTAACGGGAGATTTACTGTAAGTAGGAAAATTGTAGATTTACGCGAGCAGGGAACGTCTTTTGGAGCCAGAAGTTTTTCAGGTGTTGCACAGATTTGTCAACTCCTGAAAGAAGAGTCAAGACTTTTCCTCTCAGATGAACAGAAAATAAGTGAGGATGTTTAGGAAGCACCAAGTTCAAGCCTGGAAACTGCTGGAAAAATACTAAAACACTTATCAGTTCCGCTAACATTAAGCAACATACCAACGTGGTACTTAGCAGAAGCTAATGCTAACGCTCCAACTTCTAACCAGAATATATCGTAATTAATTTTGACATAGCTTACATGTTCTGTAATGTAATTCTGTAATTAGATCAGGGATGTCAATGTCATTTTCCTTTTGGGTCAAATCAAGATCATGAATGTTCTTAAAGGGCCAGTTGTGCCAAAATGTGTTGATAAAACCAGTTAAGCTGTTAAAATATAAATAAATTCTTAAAATTAAATCATGTTGAACATCTTTTCAGTCCCTCCAGGATTTTGCGGTTGTTTTTGTTGTGGCAGTAATTTAGAAATATTTGCGCTTATGTCTGATGGTAAATGTGACTTTCTTGTTCCTCGACGTGTCATTATGGATAATATTTAGTAGAAGTAAGAAATACTGCCACCTACAGGTGGTAGCAAACCATCACTTAGATTCCAAGTTTTTCACCATTTTTGCAAAAAATCTGCAATAAACTCAAAATTATGCATTAGTGTGGAAAAAGTGCAGGGATTTGTTGATTTTTGCGTGAATTTAAACGATAATAAGAAACTGGAGGGGCTAACTGATGTAATTTGGCAGTAAAGAGATCCAAACTACATTAAATTGACAGATAAAATAACATTCAAGCACTGTTATTTTGACGGTTCTAATTATATGTCCCTTTAGAGTCTAGAGGGCCACATAAACAGCTATGGGGGGCCAGATTTGGCCCCCGGGCCTTGAGTTTGACACATGTGCATTAGATATTCTATTTATATTTATGTCTTGTACTCATTTACTACTTGAAGAATTTGATTTTAAAAAAAACTTGAACACAGATGTCAAACTTTATTCAACTGAAAGTTCACAAAGCAACCAAGAAAATGTGTTATTTAATTAGGGGAAGCTAAGAGCGCTAAACGTTTTCAGAGTTAGCAAAAATGCTATTAGCGTATTAGCCGATTTTACGTTGCTTCCTACAAGTTTGATGGTCAGATTTGGGTACAGTTAAGCACAACAGGACAATTATACAAAAACACAGTCAGATGGGATAAAACAGGCTAACATTAAGCTTCTGTAATTGCCTTCTCAAAGTCTTATTATAACCAAAAGGAAAATGTATGAACTATGATTAAAAGTTCGGTCTGCGCCAGGAAAAACACCAATCCAAATAAACTCTACCAATTCCAACAAGGGGAGTAGTCAAGTACACAGCCACAGTTACAGCAGAAGTTTGTGGACAAAGTGTGTGGATGAGGTGAAACTTGCTAAAGGAAACCCAATTATTGTTTTTAATGTCATGTAAAAATAACTGGATCATCCCTCCTTGGAAAAAAGAACTGCTCCAAGAACCCATTAAAAGCCCCAAATTAATCAGATTTATGCTTGTGACGAGTGGATTTAATTTTCTGCTTAACTTTAAAGTTAAAAATCTAAACAAACTGGACTCAGGGAGTCTTTTATTCTTTACTTTTGAAGACGATGCTACATTTTCTAGCTTGGAAGAGGTTACTTCACTCATTCTGCTGTGTTTTTTAATACAGGATTCCCATGTAGTCGTGCCTTTTTGCATGTTAAGTGTTTCTGCTCAGCTTGCTCTCGCTGCAAGTCAGCCTGCAAACATGTAAACAAGCAGCTCTGCAACGTCCAGTTCACCACATTTAAGACTTCAACGTCTACAGTCTGCTTCCAGCTTCGCTCTCACCTCTGGTTTACCCACACTTTTACTGTATGTGTGTGCAGAACCGTCACATGATGGGAGCAAAACTGACTTTACTGGTTATGGTGGGAGACGTGAGCAGGCCTGCGGCTGGCGGATGGAGGATGACTCAGCCATAATAATACCCTGTGCTCTTATTTGCCTTAATCAATCAAACCTCAAAAGCAGCCGTCAGCTTTCTACGACCTTTTAAAGCTGAGATTTGAACTATGTCTTGCTTTTTTTTTTTTTTTGCAGAACCAACATCCATCTTTTTATTTAATGCACATGTTTGTTTTTCTGTCTAGTTCAGTTAAAACAATTAGGGTCAAAAGCTTTGTCTGGCTTTCATTCATAAAAGGAGAAATACTCTGCATATGAAATGTCTATTAATTGTCATGAACACATTTATTTTAGCATTTTGTACTCTTTGTTGTCATGGAAAATTTACTTTAGAGCCTCAGTCCTCTGCAAAAATACAAACTCTTACCAAGTATTCTAGTGCAAATATCTTAGTACATTTTAAAAAACACAAAACTTACTTGCCAATAGCTTTTCCGCACATGTAGGAACTTGTTTTGAGTCAACAATTCCTTAATATTGATGAAAAAGTGCTAGTTACAAGTGAAATACTCTAATTTAGATTACGGGAAAAATATCTTGTCCTACTGAGAGATTATTTCACTTAAAACTAGTTATTTTTCATCAATATTAAGGAATTATTTACTTAAAAAGCTCCTATTTCTTGCCAAAGTAAGTTAGCTTGTCTTATTTCAAGTGTATGAAGAGATTTGCATTAGAAACTAGACCAAAAAAAATACTTGGTGAGATTTTGTGTTCTTGCAGTGCAGCTTCCAAAGACACAACATTAATCATTTCCAGTTGACCTCTGACCCTAGAAATCTTATGACGGTTACCGTAACTTGTATTTAATGCTATTATTACAAGTTTGTGGCCTTAATTGCATTTACTTTTGTGGTGTCGAGATATAGATTTCTATTGAAGAAGAAAAGTTTGCCAGTACAAAACATAAAAATACAAATGCATAAAAATGCAATTGGGCCATTTATATCTGCGGGATAAGAAAATATCCGTTCAGTCTTGTTTTCCAGCTTCCTCTCTTTGCTTCTCATTGATCCAGTCGGTATTCCAACAAATAGCCGGAAGAGCCTGAGTCATTGTGACGTAAGCAGAAAGCGAGGGCCCGCTGTGAATGGTTTGTTGAAAACCAGTGCCAACAAGCTCTCTCTGTGAATATGACAGATCTGGAACGGAGGAAAACCATTGTGACAAACGCTTGTTGTTATTGTTGTAACGCAGCAAAACAAAAGTAAACTATTTTTTGTCTTTGCGGTAGAAATCGGCATTGCTTAGTGTTCTCCAGCTGCTACAGTTTCCTCTTTCGTCCATTTCACACTGCAAGGCGTCTTTCATGTCATTGTGGAAGTGGCATGCTGGAAACACAATGAACCTAAACTGCACTTCCCCTGGAACCTCTACTGTATCGTGGGACATTTCCGAGGAGATTAGAGGTCAAACTGGCTGTGGAGCAGCATTTTATATACACAGGTTTTAAAGGAGACAATTCATATTTTGCATGGTTTTGTACTTCCATTCAGGTTTTCTAAAAACAGCTCAAGTGCTTAAAAAACACCCAGATGTTTATTGACAATAAATTTATGTTTTTTAGTGTCTGGAAAATGAGTCTTTTCAAAAACCTCTGGAATGTATCCCCACGTATCAGCAGGCACTGCCCGTTACCTAGCAACCCCCAGCAGAGTTCCACCCGTCACCTAGCAACTGCAGCAGAGTTCCGTCCATTACCTAGCAATCCCCAGCAGAGTTCCGTCCGTTACCTAGCAATCCCCAGCAGAGTTCCGTCCGTTACCTAGCAACCGGAGCTGAGCTGCAGCACATTTGCTCAGCTGGTTTTCAAATTCAAAAATACTTTATTGATCCCAAAGGGAATTTAAATGTTATTATGGCTCATATTAATTCAGATTCTTCAAAGAGTTACTGTAGATGGTAGAGTTATTGTAGAAGGCTGTTGGCAGGAAAGATCTCTTGTAGCGAACCTGAAGAAGCCTCTGACTGAAGACACTATTATCCCAAGACAGTCTCAGAAAGAGACTCATGGTAAGGGTTGTCCATAACTTCCCTGATTTTACAACTGTATGAACTGTACAATGGCTGCTGGAAGAAACAAGTGTTTTGTTGTTGACTTACCATCCCGAAACCACTTGCTGCATTCTTGTTGGTTGTGCAGAAGGCTCCACTTCTGCTTTTCAAAGAAGTACAGTTCTACATTTGAACATCTATTTGTAGCCATTTTCACCCATTTTCACCCTCTACTCAACAATAAACGCTGAGTAGAGGACGTGTCTAGCAGCAGCTTACTTGGACTTAAAGTAACAAGAGGCCCTAAAACAGCTCAAAGGCAGAACCCAGCAAACTGAAATTTCATTATCTAGGAATGATTTTGTGAAAAAAAAAGTCCATACACCTATCCTAACCTGTTCAAGTCAGTCTAATAGGCCACCTTTATACCAGAACAGTAGTGTTTTGAATAGGCTTTATTGATGGCCCACATTTAAAACGATGAGAGATCGGGTCTAATTAGCATGTGGATCAGACATGAGTGTTCATCTTTGTGGGTTATGATACAATCTCAGTTGCAGGATTGTGTGCGATTGTGTCTGAGGAATCTGACCCCCTATCTTCCAATCTGCCTGTCTGTCAGCGCTCCTGCAGAAAAAGATGTTGTACAAGAATCCCACCCGTCTGCAGCAGGAGATCACAGAACCGCTTCACTGTTTTATGGAAGCAGGCCTGTCACACCGGTATGTGGCTCATCTGTTAGCACTCAGCGTAAGAGTGGCTAGGTATGCATCTTCCATACGAAGGTAGTCACAGCTTCTGCTGGCTGCTCATTAATTCTCTTTAAAACAGAAAATAATGTCACATTTAATTTGTACTAAACTTTGAAGTAAGGGGATACTCCTAATTGATTTTGAAAGGACGATGATTTTCTGACACATTAGAAAGTTAGTAGCACCATTAATACTACTTTGTCAAAGTGTCAGTTTCATCAAAATGAAAAGACCTGACATAATAGTTTGACGATTTAATAAAATGGATTTGTCATGTTTTTAGCACACTAAATCTTAATGTACGCCTGATATATAAAAGATAAAAGGACACAGTGCTTTGTTACTTGTCAATTCTAAAACTAAATAATGTCAGGAAAAAGTTTTAATTAAGAAAACTTTCTGTTTCTGTTCTTTAATTAAACTTTCTCCCTCGTTAATGAACTACCTCCATTAGCGAGGGAAAGTAGCTCAGTTATGCTAGCTTGACATTGACAATGGTAACATGTACATGGGCTGTGGAATTTGGTATGTTTAGGTTCAGTTCAAATAATTAAAAAATATTACCTCCACACTAACTATCACAGATCATCAGTAGAGCAGGCGTTTAAATTAGCTAATCTACCACCACCGTGTTGGAGTAGCTAATAGCGGCAGTAGCTAATCTACCACCGCCGTGTTGGAGTAGCTAATAGCAGCAGTAGCTAATCTACCACAGCAATCACTTATGAATAATCGCAAAACAAACAATAAGCCTAAAGACAGAAAACTGTAACAGATAGAATGTTCTGTTCTTTGCTTGGGAAATGTTTGAGGTTTTTTTTTTTTTGGTGTTCAATCCTGATACGTTAGTGGTTGTTCTCAGTTGCTATGGCAACGAGTCTGCATGTAGCCGACACAAAGAGCGAGAAAAAAGAATGCGAGTGGTTTTGAGTTGTTCATCAGAGATTTTTCTGCATTATTTTTTCCTTTGCTGTGGCGCACTTCACTAAACTAATAATACTTACATCTCCATCCCGGTTTCATTTTGTTGATGGGATTGTTCCACCGCGAACATTTCTTTTTTGGCATTGATGGCATGCAAAAGAATCGTCCTTTTGCCCTCCATTGTTGTGTGCATGCACAAATTTTCTAGATCTAAACAATAACATCCAACGGGTCTATAGGAAACTCAATATTCAGAAGTGTAGTTCATTTTGGTAAGCAGGACATAAGGAAATAATAGGGTCATGAAACAGCAGATAACTCTATTGAAGCAATTGATGCATGTCTAAAAGCATTTGAAACTTGTTGCAAGGAATAAAATGGCTGCTATGACGCAGAGGTTGAATCAACAACTATGAGACTTATAATTCTGGCAAGAAAAATGCACAAAAAATCAACTACAGTTTTTGATATTTTTAGGCCAAAATTGAATGAACATCTTCAAAAAATAGTGATTCTAATTTATTATCAGTGTTTATGGGTGAGTAGAAATTCCTTCCTTTGACGGTTTGTGGCTGTCACTGGAGCCAGTTATGCTTCTGGTTAAAAAACATAACTCCAAACTGCTTGTAAAAACAGACAGCTGTACATAACCACAGCAACACTTGAAGTGAAACAAAAACCTGAAGAGACTCAGAGGAAAGTCTGATATGAATGACATCATCTTGAAATGTGAATCCCAGCCTCGCTATTAAAGACTGAGAAGGTATAATTGTGAGTTTAGGTTTGTTTTGGAATAATAAAACCCCCATAATTGGCCAGCCGAATTGCCGGGACAGAATTGTGTGTATGTCACGGCTGAACAGGCTGTGACCCAACAGATGATAGGGTTAAACACTCGGCTATAACCGCGTACACGACTGCAAATTGGCTTTGGCAGATGAGGAAAACAATACAGCCTGTAATCTAGACTAAAACACAAACAGGGAGATGAGTGTGTGGTGGTGTGTCACAGCCAGTCAAGCTGAATTGGAGTGTGTGTTGGGGTGGTGAACTTTCCAACCCACCACCTCGCACCGACGCACAAGCCTGAGCGGCCTGCTCCAGAATCGATCCAAAGTGTTTCATGTTATCAGCCAGGCCTGTAATCTTATCTGAGGGACTCTTGAGGAGGAGCCTGAAGAGATACAGTGGATAGTGGGGTCAGGGTCGGGACAAAGGAGCTTAGATGTTGGTGTGTGTGCGTGGGCGTGCGCGTGTGTGTGTCATTTAACTGGGTGGTGGCTGTAATTGTTACCTGTGAGCTCAGTGGACTTGAGGGCTTTTGGGTAAACGAACCAGTTCAGTGACTGCTAAACCTCTTGAACTATAAAGGGGGGTATTACGTAAAGTTGACTTTTGTGAGCTTTATATCATATTATAAAGTTATTTCCTTGCGTTGTTTTGATTCGTTCATGCCTATTTGAGAAATCCTTTTCCACGTAGCTCCTCCTCTGCCCCTCCAGACTAGCGGCAGCAGCACTTAGCAAACAACTGGTGGAACTGCGGATCAGCTGATCTTATCATATGAACTACTTCTCAGTGAAACACTGGTAAAAACATTGATCAAGGCTTAATGGAGAAACTATGTTGAGTTGGCATGCTGAAAGCTCATCAACACAGCTTAAGAGCAGGAGCTTCTTAAAGAGACAGAGGCCCAATTTTAAGTCAATTTTTTTTTTCTTTCAAAGATTTCCTTGGCACTACTGGCCTTAATTTGAAAGTGAAATGACAGGGAAGTAGGTTTGAAGTCAAATCTCGTACATCTTTGAACGGCAGAAGTGGAGCCTCCTGCACAATTGACTTACCATACAGTATGGTAAGTCAACAACAAAACACTTGTCTTTTCCAGCAGCCATTTTACAGAGCATTCAGCGGTAAAACCAACTCACTAAACATGCTGGGGCTCAGCTGCTGCTGTTGGCCACGCCCCACCAACTCAACGTTTAGACTCACATGTGAAAATGGCTGCAAACAGATGCACAATTACTCAATCAACCATCTTTGAAAAGCAGAAGTAGGACCTCCTGTACAACCAAAAAGAACACAGCAAGTGGCTTCTGGATGGTAAGTCAACAACAAGACACTTGTCTTTTCCAGCAGCCATTGTACAGCGCATAAAGGGGTTAAACCAGCTCCAGCTTGGGTTGCTAGGTAATGGGCTGGGACTGCTGAAGTTGCTAGGTAACAAGCGGTGCATGCTGATTTGTGACGTTGCATTCTAGAGGTTTTTGATATAAACAACCTGAATCTACTGCCAAAAACCAACTGGGTGTTGTTTTTTCCTTATTTTTAAGCACTTTAGCTGTTTTTAAAAGCAATAGCTTCAACTTAGCTAAGTTGCTAAGAGATGGAAAAGAAGCGCCTATAAAATGACTTGGGCACCTACCACTCATTGAGCTCAACTAAACACCAACGTACTCTAGAGTCAAACATGAGGCTCTCTGAACAGCTGAAGTTCTGGATCATCAGCAGCACAATGATCCCAAACAGAGCAGCTAATCTACAAGAGACAAACAGAGACAACTGCACATCAATAAATGCCTGCTAACGTCTATGAACTAGTGATGGCCGATGCCACAGATTTCCCTTCCAACCCTATACTGAGTAAAATTGAAGCTTATACCGATACTTTGTGCAAAAACACTTAATTTCCCTTTTAAAACCAAAAGGAAAGTGCTGTAATTCAAATCTTGGCTACATAAAAAGAACACAAGATTGTATTTATTTTAAACTCAGAAGTACTTTGATAATTTAGTTACTTTTTAACGACATGTTATCTCAAATCACTTAAGTATTGAAAGCATTGATACTTGGTTTTGAGAATCAATCTTATAGCATAAAGATCTGGTGTCAGAAGAATCAATATTTCAGTATCGATCCACACATTGCTCAAAAGAGGAATAGTCCAATACAACGATGTAGGAAAAAAACTACGGAGAGTCAGTGCTGCTAAAGATGTTCAACAAGCTGCTAAATCATAGCTGTTCTGCATGCATGTTTTGTAGTTGGCTTCTTTTTTGTTCAACAAATAATAATATCAAACCTGTTCTTTGGTTTTGTAATTTGAGGTTAGATTAAATTAATTTTAGAGCCTGATAATGATCCTATTATCTTTATTGCTTCCCGATACGTAAAACAATCTCCCTGCCATGGCTGTACGACTGAATGTTCCTGGGAGTCCTTCATTAGTAAATCTATTTTTAGGCCAGGTTCCGTCACATACTGCATACCTCCACGTTAACTAAAGGAGACGAGGTCCACAGAGTTCTTTTCAAGCCCCTCAAACTCCCATAAACACATCAGCACATGGAGTCTGGAGCAGGCATCCCCCTGTAGGCATTTTTGTGGGCAGCTGGGGCTCTTAAGTGGTCAAGACAGACGCAGCACCAGTCAGAACGAAAGCTGGATGGAAATCTAAAGCCTTCATTAGCACAAATGATTCAGAGCCTTTCCACGGGGCCTTGCTGAGTTTGGAGGAATGACTGTAGACGGGAGTCGACACAATAATGCCGTCCACGCACGAGAAAGGTTGTGAACCCTGTTCTCATGAGAGAAACCCATGAATTAACTGTATTATGATGTTCAGTGTTTTTCTCTTTTGGGTATAAAAGTTGGAAGTAAACAAACATGAACACAGGTTAAAACTTAAACATGTGCCTGGAGACGTCATGTGCTAGCAAATCAAACTGCAAGGGTCAGATTCTGTGACAATACAGTTTTACTGATTTCTGGCCGTTTTGCCTTATCGCCATTTCATGTCTTTACATACTGGTAAAAAAACTCAGGTACAAAACGATTCTGTCTGTTGTGGGACATTTTGTTTTGACACGTTTGTGTCTGAAAACATCCCCTGCTCGTTATTGTTTACATCTGGAAATTTAGCACGTGCGCACAACGCCGGAGGGCAAAAAGACGATTCTTTTACATGCCGCGGTAGAACAACTCCATTAACTAAATGAAACTTGGAGATGTAGGTATTAGTAATTTAGTGCAGTGCGCCACAGCATAAAACCGTTAAAAACAACTCACAACCGCTTGTTTTCCTCGCTTTCTGCGTCAGCTAAGCTACATGCAGACTCGTTGTCATAGCAACTGACAAAAACAACACAAAATGTTTCAGCATTCAACACCAAAAAGCACTCTAACATTTCCCACACGAAGGACAGATTGTGTTTATTTTGCGATTATTAATAAGTGATAGCTGTTGTAGATTAGCTACTGCTGCTATTAGCTAGGCTAACACAGCTGTGGTAGATTAGCTACTGCTGCTATAAGCGAGGCTAACACAGCTGTGGTAGATTAGCTACTGCTGCTATTAGCTAAGCTAACACAGCTGTGGTAGATTAGCTACTGCTGCTATTCGCTATCAGAGTTGGTGTGCAGGACGCCATTTTTTATTTTTTAACTAAAACGAGACACGCCAAATTCCACATCACATCTACATGTTAAGGTTGTCAAAGTCAAGCTAGCATAACTGAACTACTTCCCTCAGCAATAATATGATTCTGATGCATTTTATCAATCAGCTAAAATAACTAAACAGGAGGTTGTTTAGTTATTTTAGCTGCTGTCGTAACATAAAATTTACTTATTTTAAGAGTTACCTAAATGGAGGTGAGAACCAAAATAATTAGGTACAATAAAAAGCACACTGTAAGTTCTGGGGAACTGCCTTATAGTTAAAACTGCAGTATGTAACTTTTATATATGAAAATGTTAAAACCATCACCAAGTCATATAACATGAAACAGAAAAAAAAAAACACACTGCAGAAAAAAAATTGCAGAAATAAACAGCTCTGTACGAGTCAGAAACAACCAGTCAGAGCCAGGAGGAGGGTCTTAGTGCTGTCAATCATCCCCTTGTATACACACTTATTCTCTGCCACCGCTTCACCATCAACAAAACTTGTCAAAAATGCTAAGGCAAGTTAGCATGACATAAACAACTCTCCTGTAACAGTAAGTGGTTTCTTGACCATTAGCACCTTTAACAGTGCATACACAAGCATGATTGACAGCACTAAAACTCTCCTCCAGGCTCTGATTGGTTGTTTTTGACCAGATGGCACTGAGAGGAAGTGGGGAAATTAGATTTTTTTCACAGATTATCTGTCTCACATTAAACTGTTACAACAAGCAGACAGTTCTAACAAATATGTAAAAAACAAATTTTTTATTAAAGTTACACACTGCAGCTTTGAAATCTACTTCTGAAAACTCGGATTGTTGTTCCTTAGATACTTTAATTTTATAAGTACTGTAAGGGCTGGTGTCACTGGATAGAGCAGAAAAGCATAAGCTGGTATTGGTGGTTTCATCTTGCTTCAGTTCTGTCGCCGGAATGAGGCTTAACTTTTTACACAAAAACCTTTTAAATGATGCTGAGTGTAAAATAATTAAAAAGAGCCTCCCAGCTCAGGTAATCTGACTCTGCATCTCTTGTTCCCGTCCATCCAACCTTATTAAAAAGAGAAAAAAGAGTCAGGCTGCTGGAGGAAACACCCACTTCCTCGACATTCCTGAAGGATTTTCCATACGGAGAATAGTAAACAACCTACGAACAAAGAGGGAGAGGTGGGCAGGGCATGCAGACAAGTTAATGTTGTTTTCCTTGGCGTTGTAAATCAAACTGCAGGTCAAGGAGGAGGAGAAGCCTTTTGGAGCTGTTTACCATCAGCAGCGACAGTGGCAGTAGTAAAATAAAGGAACAAAGGCCTGAACGAGACCCTTAACCTCCAGGTGCCTGATGCACACACACCGACTCAATCATTCGCTGCCTGGCACGGCATGGGGAGGAGACCGGAGCTGGCATGGGGGAGGAAGGCCTCCTTATCGGCCTGCAGTTTGGGAAACGCTGCTTCATGCTCTGATTCACGTTAAAAGGCTGAGCTTGAAGCAGGAGCTATGTTGCAGAGGATGTCAAACTCATTTTTATTTTGGGCCACATTAAGATCATGAATGTTTTTCAAGGTCAGTTTGGCCAAAATGTGTTGATTAAACTTACAGAAGTTAATTAAATAAGCACTTATGAAAATTAAACAATACTGACATATTAAGGCCATAGTAAGAAAATAAAAATAATAAAATTATGAGAATAAAGTCATAATATTACGAGAACAGTCGTTATGAGCACAGACATATTAATGCAACTTTATTCTCTTATTATTATATTTAAATATTGATTTTACCCTAATTTTGTTATGCTTTATTCTTGTGTTATTTCAACTTTATTCTGGTTTTGAGTTTATTTTAGTAATATTATGACTTTATTCTTGGATTATTTTCACTTTATTCTCGTAATATTATTACTTATTTTGTTGTACAACTCCATTCAGAAAATATTAGAACTATTCCCATGATACTATGACTTTATTCTTATAATATTTAGATTTATTTTCTTGTACCACTTTATTTTCATATTATTAAGACTTTGTTCTTGTATTATTTTGACTTTATTCCCACAATTTTATGACTTCATTCTTGTAATTTCATTTTTTATTGTGTCTTGTCGTATCTTTTATCATTGATTTTTTTTGTAAACTAAATCACATAATTTGTGATGCTAATTTTGAAATATTTGCAAGACATTTTGCAAATATTCCCACTTATGTATGGCAGTAACTGTGGCTTTTTGTTACTCGCCACATCGATCTCAAACTACAAATGAATATCAAGTGAGGCAATTTTCGTATAATTTATTAGTTATTGTGAAAAATTCTTGCAAGAATTTTGACTTATTTTTGTCATAATTTCAGTTAATGTACAAAAAATATATATACATTTTTAATATTTTCTCCCGTTTTTTCCACATCAGCATCAATAAATACCAGTAAATTTAAAAACAGGAATGTTTTGCGTTGCAGTTACCTAAAGAAAGAAGCAATAAATCGTTTTTAATTATAATTTTTATCGTTATCACAATAGTACTAAATATTGTGGTAAACTTCTAACTCCATTTTGGCCACCCCAAGTCTAGAGGGCCACATAAAAAGCTGTGGCGGGCCGGATTTGGCCCTCGGGTCTCGAGTTTGACACGTGCTTAACGCACATAAAAGAAGGAGAGAGAAATCTGCAAATCTGGTGGGAAAGGAGGCAAACAATCTGACAAGTACAAACAACCAGTCAGACCTTTAACACAAGAAACAGAGGCTCAAGTGGAAAAACCGATGTTTCGCAACGCAGCCAGTCGACCCTTAAAGGTCTACTTTGTAAAGCAACTCCGAGCACCTGGTGGTGATATTTAGCATTTCCCCCAGAAGAGCAGGTGAGTCTGTGAATTTTCCAGTGCAGAGGTGTCACGCTGGCATACATCTGTTTGACTTTTGAAAGCGCTGATTTGTGCAGTTGTCTGACGTTTCCTGCTGGCACACTGGCACACACACACACACACACACAGAGATGAGAACCCGTTCGCCTCTGAAAAAAAACTCAGCTTCCTTCTTTAAAGGTCACTCCTTTCAGTGTCGGCAGCTTCTGAGGGCATGTAAATCTGACACAGAGCAACAATAACGCCGCAGCGCCAACCTCAGACCTCGGAGCTGCAGAGAATAACGGCTGCGCTCGTGTAACACAGGAGGCCCGTTAAAACCCTGCTCCGGTGTCACAGAGGCCAACGCAGGATGTGAGTGACTCATCTTCTATCCTGCTATCTAGCAAGGGCCCAGTAAATCTGAGCTGCTTGTTCTGACGAGGCATTTTTCTTTTTTGTTTTTTTCTAGCCCTCTGGCAGAGACCGGCCTGTAGTTGCAGATTCTGCCTCGGCTTGCACACAGGAATGTACTATTGAGAAAGCAGTGTACCACAAACCCTCCCAGCCATTCCAACCCGTAATCAGATCCAGCCTGTCATCCCCCATCCCGTCGCCGATCTCTCTTTCTCTCCCTCCTTTTCTCTCGTCAGTCCCGTTTTCGACATGCACACGCTGAACTGAAACACCCACACACACAACGGGCCGTCAGACGCCCACACAGAATCACAGACACCAATTTGTAGACATGCTAGCTTGTGAAAATGCAACACTTAAGACACTGGAAGATGGAGATGTGTCGGCAAAATGTTTCCTTTACTTCACTTTACCTTATTTATCTGAATTTTTGGGAAAAATACAGATTTCTATCTGGACTTGGTCGGACTGGAGACCAAAATTGCAACATTTGTTACATTTTCAGGTTCACTTTGCTTTCACACTGCACTTTGTCAAACTATCCAAACTAATTGAACAATCTGTTCACCTCCTCACCTGTGGCGGCGCTGCACCAAGAATTACTGAAGGAAACGACACAAAGACCTCAGAAGAAGACATGAACACAACTTCCTTCTTCACAAAATATAAACAAAATGGAGTGGCGTCAGATTTTAGCAGTTGTAGGATTTCTTAGGTGAAAGACAACAAGCCATTTCTCTAGCTAGCGCTAAACTTTTTTTTGTTGTTTTTACCCAGAATGCCCTGCACTGCAGTCCACTTCCTGCTTTTGGAGCAGTCGCCTGTCAGTTTGCCGTTCACATATGCATTCAAACTGTGCCAGAGTTCACTTTAACCAAACTGGGACCTAAATTAGGAGAGCTAATCTTTTATGTAGCGCTTTAGTGTTTTGCTAACTTTTGCTAATGTTTTAATAACATTTATTAAAAATTAACACCAGTTTACGTGCGTGTTTTGTAAACGTTCGGATAAAAAGGCTTGACATCTGCTTTGACATTTATATTCATGCTCTTATTTTGAAGTGAATAAAAACTATTTACTCAGAATTTCCATTTCCTCCTCTCATTCTCTTTTTTTCCTCCTAAAAAACTGCATTGAGCAATTGGTAAATATATAACAATCAAACAAATAAGGTAAATAGAACAATATAGCACTTACATGAACAAACAAACAATCAGACTTAGAAAATAAATGCAAAGATTCACATGTATGAATTGTTTTGTGTTTCCTTTTCCAGCCAGATGTCCTGAAGCTCCATGTGTTGCTTTGTTAAATATTTTAGCCAACAGATTCTATTTAAAGTAATTTGATTATAGAGGACTGAGAGTAATCAGATCTGGTTGTTACTAATAAAAATTAACTGAGCTTTACAAAAAGTGTGGCTTAGATGGGGTTTTTATTTCTTCTATTAGACAAAATCATCATCTGAAAACTGAATTATGTGTTTATTCAGGTTATTTTTGTCTGATGCTAACACCTGTTTGATGATCTGGAACATTTAAGTGTGACATAGAAAGTCAAAACATAAAAAAAGGGCAAATACACTGCAAAAACACAAACTCTTACCAAGTACGTTTGGTCTAGTTTCTAGTGGAAATATCTTACTATGTATGAAATAAGATAAAACTAGCTTACAAGTGACTTTTCAGCAAGTTATAGTAGCTTGTTTTTAGTCAATAATTCCTTAATAATTTTGATGAAAAACTACTGGTGCCAATGGCAGATTATTTCACTTTTAACACAGGAAAAACATTTTGTCATAAATCAAATTATCTGCCAATGAAAGTAACACTTTCTCACCAATGTAAAGGAATTATTTACTCAAAACAAGCTCTTATAGGTGAATGATTACCTACGAGCAAATGTTTTATTTCAAGTATACTGAGATATTTGTAGAAATACTTGGTAAGTTGTGATTTTGCAGTGTATTTTCTCACAGCTCAGCGACAAGCAAATGCACCCTTCAAAATGGTTTGACAAGCTAATCTCTTCATTTCTTCCCATTTGATTGGATAAAATGGCTGCTATCCCTTCCTTCCCTCTTTTCCCACTTTGCGTCTTTTCACTGAGGTGGGATGGGGAATATTTTCTTTAAGCTCTCTTTCCTCTCTTCTTCTCTCAGGAAACTCTGACTGTGGGATCATTTTCTTGGCTTTCAATAAACTCTTGGATCCTGTGCCTCTTTGAGAAACCACAGCTTCGATTACACAAAACGAAGCAGCACACAAACCCCGGGCAACCGAAAGGTGTTTTCAATAATTACTTATTATGTGTGTTTGGCGAATCAGAAACATCTGCGGCGAAATCGACTGAAAGAGCCCCAAAACATTCCTAAAATAGGAGTGACGCACGCAGGCTCGGAGAGACACACAAACACACTGGAGGGCTACACTGCACCATTGTCAGTATGGGTCTATTTGCGGGCTGTTTTTTTAGCTGGCCACAGCTGCGGAAATGAATATCAAATGTGTTTCTGCTCCCATAAATCAAAACCGTTTGCGGTGTTCTGACTTTCTTTCCCCTGTTTAAAGTCGATTTGCAGGGGCAGTATGTGTTACACTTACACCCCCACGGTTTAACTCTTTCCTCTGAACTACTCACAGAAAAGAGCTCAGGAACTGGGGGTTAATGCGATGCAAGCAGCATGGGAGCGTTTCAAGTTTTAAAAGAGCCAACAGAAAGTCTGAGAGATCTGAAACTCCCAACAGAAGCAGTTACAAACTCTGGTATTTGAAACCTTTGCACCAAAAAGCACCATGATTACCAGATAAGATCACCCGGAAGACTACGTGAAACTTTTTAAATTGTTTTTTGCCAAACTAGAGGCTTGCTGAAAGGTTCTGCAACCCTCAGCAGTTGATATTATGTAAATCACTGATTTTATTGGGGTGGGGTATATTGTGGGCTCATGAGAATCAACATCAGCACATGACAGAGTGGGCTTTGGGATACAAAAACGTACAAAGGGACCATTTTTTGACCTTAAGGCCCTTAAAAACCTCAACACTACCGTAATTGTTAATAACTGCTTCTGGGAACAGCAACAGCAGTCTTTAATTTACATCCATGGTTTTTAAAATGTGGTGGAGGTACCACTGCTGATATCTGGGCTGCCATAGTGGTACTCAGGGAATGTTTTGTTGTTAATTATTTGCAAGGCAAAAACAAACAAATTAACTGCAATGAAACACACCAGACATGTGAAAATTTTAACGGGACCTGATGCATGAGAAGAGCAAATAAACAGTTTTTGCTCCATTTATCACTGAGTTTTATATGCAAAGCAGCCATATTGGATTTTGAGGTTGGAGCCAGCAAGAAGCTCCGGACTTTGGCATCTTAAAGTAGTAGACTGTCTCTCTAAACATTGATAACCCACAAATGGGTTTCAACAACCGTTTTCTTCTTCAGTGTCAAGGTTATAAAACAAAAAAAAAAACTGTTTAAGAAGTTTGGTGAATGTTACTTTATCAAGTCTATGGACAGAATGAATCTACTTAGGTTTGCTTTGTACACATAAGAAGCTGAGATTGTGAATATCTGTAAATAATAAAGTGATTGGTGGGAAATGGGCCAGTTTGTTGGTTATTTAGTCATTTTGTTGGTTGGTAGATTGATGGGAAGTTGGTCGGTTTGTTGGTTGATTGGGAGGATGGCTGGTTGGTTACTAGCAGGTTAGTTTGTTTATTGACTGGTTGGTTAGTTGGTAGGTTGTTTGGCTCATTTAGAGGTTGGGTGGTTTGTTGGTTGGTCGGTTGGTTGGGAGGGAAGTTGGTTGGTTTGTTGGTAGGTTGGTTGGCTCATTTAGAGGTTGGGTGGTTTGTTGGGTAGTTTGTTGGTTGGTTTGTTGGTTGGTCGGTTGGTTGGGAGGGAGGTTGGTTGGTTTGTTGGTAGGTTGTTTGG
The DNA here is from genome assembly GCA_903067095.1 of Girardinus metallicus. Lineage (NCBI taxonomy): Eukaryota > Metazoa > Chordata > Actinopteri > Cyprinodontiformes > Poeciliidae > Girardinus > Girardinus metallicus. The sequence goes on along the minus strand of CAEGAE010015058.1, from coordinate 53,378 downwards.
CTCATTTAGAGGTTGGGTGGTTTATTGGCTAGTTTGTTGGTTGGTCGGTTGGTTGGTTTGTTGTCTGGTGCCACATGGCTGTGCTACAGACAAGAAACTAGCTTGGCTCTATGTTCCCCACTTCATCACTTACTTCATCTCTTGCAAGCTTGGAGGTGCATCTTGGCCAAACTGGTTTCAACCTTTCCAGTTTTCCTTGATCATTTCAAACACTAAAGCAGAACAAAAGCAAATGAAATATTCTTTTATTCCTAGAGATTCAGGTATTAGCATTTAGTATAATAAAATTTAGTGTTTTTCAGGAAAATGCTATTGCAGTTAGGTTGTAGGGAGGCTTGTCACTTTGGTAGGAAAAGACACTGCTGGCAATATCAGGGAGCTCAGGTGCCAATCATAACACTGTGTGCACAAAAGCAGGTGAAAGAGGGTGGACTGCTGAAGGTGCTCCTGGCATCGGCTTTACATCTGCTTTTCAGGGATTAGAGGGGATTTAGCAGCACCAAAATCTTATCCCAACCTACCGTCCAGGCCAAACCAACATGCACACTCCAGCTCAAGCTTCATGACAATAGACCTGGCTGTCTGTTGGTTTAGCATATCTGAATACTTGCTAGCAGGGATTGTGGAGGCCAGCTCTGATGTCCAAAGGCTCTGAGCAGAGAGAGAAGGATGAGGGAGGGAAGCAATGCCAAATGGGAGAGTGCGCAATAGCATATGCCTGTGTGTTCCAGTTGGGCAGGACAGAAAGGGGTCAGATGAGGCTGCATATGTGAGTGTGTATGTTTGGGAGAGAGGAATGTGAGGGGGACGAAGGGGGACAGTCAGCAAGTAGCATCCCATTAATACCAGCCCTAATCTCCACCCTAAGCACAGAGTATGTACACACACATCCAGGGAGATGGCCAGACAGAAGGCGGAGGGGAGGGTGGGAAGTGTGAACTCTGTTTTCATTCCAGAGTGAAATGGAAAGGAAGAGGAAATGTTTTCATTCCACGTGAAACAACCAACACCTACACTAGACTCAACACTGACAGAAATAAATAAATCAGCATATGTGGCGGCAGCTGCGAATGCAATGCAACACCATCAACCATCAATCTAGGAATATCTTTGCTTTCATGACATGTAGCTTTCTGAGTGGCAGGGGATAGATTAGTACCAAATCTAATGGAGTCTCTTGACTTTCCAATCAAATGTGTAGAAGGTTTCAGATTGATTCAAGGGGTGAAAGAAATCATGGCCCATAAAAAAAAAAAAAAAACATTTGTCATCCATGTTGGTTTCTGAAGTTTGGTAAAATCAACAATGTCGATACATCACTGTGAGAGTAAACATGAATTTTCAGGTTGGGTTATGATAACTGGGTTAGCATCAGACTTTAATCTGAAAGAAAACCTGATCTAAACAGTACCAGTCCTGATAGTACAGCGTTACTGAAAGTTTTTAGTCCTTGGTACAGCAGAACATGCTGTATCAACATCTTCCAGACAATTGTGCATTTCCTCTGTGAACAACATTATGAAATGGGCCACCTGCATTTGTGGGAAATTACAGTACCAAGTAATTAATCCAAAATGGGTTTCTTTTATTATTTCTCAGTTTATCAGTTCTCAGACATTTTTTTTGTTACTTTCTACAACTTTCATGCTACTCTCTAGAACTTACTTTCTAAAGGGTTACAGGTTAATTCCCAAAACCTTTACCAAGAATTGAGAAGATTCAGGAATAACTGATATATGCGAGTCCCAGACAGAACCCTGCAAATTTTAGGAAATAAGTTATTGGTTCAGAGAAGTAATCTGTAAGATCTGGGAAAGTAAACGCCATGCTCTGGAAAGTCACTAGTAGGTTCAGAGAGACAAGCCTGAAAATCTTACAAAGTAGTCAGTTAGTCTCTAGTTTTAGTTTTTACTTTCAGGTTACTTTCAATGAACTTATAGGATACTTTTCCAACACTTACTGGATACTTCCTGACTCTTCCTGATCTTATGACTTTTGGGAAGTACTAAGTAAATACCTTTAGAGGGTAAAATTACTCTCTATGCTCAGGGAGAGTCACCTGTAAGTTCTAGAAGGTATCCAGTAAGTTTCGGAAAAGTAACCTGAAAGTACTGTTGGTACCTGAATGTGTGCGCCACATTGTTGTTGCATTATTGTTCATAAAATTTACACTGATTGCATATATAGAGGTTTGCATTTCTGGATCTTATGCAACCAAAATTATTTCAAAAATACGTTTGATTAACTGAAATTTCTGATTTAAATCAATAAATATTCTCTTTCCTCATAGCATGAAGTTGTTTTGTATTGTTAAAATAAATGTATTTCCATAACGCCTTCGCTCTCTCCAATGAAAACTGCTACAATGTCAGTAATTTAGCCAGGCTGAGTATTTATATTAGGACCATGTAAGACTTTTTGGATCTGTCTGTTCATCATTTCTGTTTGGTTTCAATCGTTGGATAAAGTCCTGAGGAACACAAATTTCCCATGGGCTATTTTCCGAGCACCAAACGCTGAGACGCACATGTGAGTGCGGCCATTCAAATAAATACCAGATTGCACCTCTCCAAACGTTGTTCGGTGAAAACCCTTCGCTCGCACGACGCTGTCAGGCTCCATAAATTTCCCCTGAACGCATGTTCTTTTAGCATGCAGCCTGATGTGTTTAAAGCCCAGTGCCTGGCATGCAAGTGCCTGCTTGTGCTGCACATACACACACACACGCAGTCATACCCCTCCAACTCACAGCGTTATTTTATTAAGCTCGGCATATTTACAGCAGATGCATTGGCTGAAATCGGTGGCTTCACAGCCCTTTGCTCAGTAATTAAGCTGTAAATGATCAGATGGTGTGTGTCGCGTTGATGTTCTTTCATAATTACGTACGTGTAAGAATCCTTCGCTGTGTCTGTACAGTAGGAAAGGAAAGAGCCTCTGTGAGTCAAAGCCCCTCGCCTGCCATAACCCTCGCTCCTTTAAGCTGAGAATGGCAACATTAACAACCCCCTCAGTGCTGGAAGAAGTGATGTCAGCCTCTCCTCTCACTGAAACACCAGCACAAACAAATAACTGAAACCCCCTGGATCGCTAACATCAGACACTGGCGCGAAGTACCAGCCGAATCTAGCCAGCCCCTGCGAAACACACGCACACAGAGCCACCTTTGGTGTGCACTCCTACCCTTCCTTCGCTGAATGGCCACATTCATAGCCGCCTGCATCGAAACATAAACCGCTATTAATAAAACAGCAAGGGCCCGCTTAATGACACCTGCCTAGCCCTGCCAATGTACACCCAAACTCACTCCAGCAACAAGTGTTATCATAGTCTGCCCTATGAGCGGTGCAATAAAAAAATATGATAGAAACATATGGGGAAAGTAAAAATCCTGGCGATTTACTGAGTGACGGGGGGCGGGTGGCTCTGTGCTGCAAGTAGAAGACTATTTACAGCCAGGTGTGAGTGCAGGAACACCAGGCTCTTTAAACACTCAGCATGAAGAATCGGAGGTGATAGCCAGCCTGTTTATAAGGTAGAGAAAAGTGGTGCTACGTAAAGAGCCTTTGGAATAAAACCAGCCAGAGCACGTTGGGGAGCCAATGGAAAATGAAGCTGTGCCATGCTAAAGGATGCCAGAGTTTCAGGAACAAAGGGGAAGAAGTTCATAAATGGGAAGATGAGGAGGACAAAAGTAGACTGTAGCTCGTAGAAAAGTGTGTGACATGTTATAAATGTTTTATAGTGCAGCAGATCAAAACCTTTCACATGAGAACAGGAGAACCTAACTTGGCCCAGATGTTCGCAGAGGCTAGGCTTCTGAAAACAAACATTAGCCACTGAAAAAATCAAAGATGGCTGCCATGGTCACCTAAAATTCACAGTATTTATCATAGATGGATACTTTTGGTGTCAAATCATACATTTTTTTACCCACTGAAGTCATATTTACTGAGTCAAGTTGGCCACCATGGTTGTTGCTCTAAAATCGATTAATGTGTTTGGTGTCAAATTATAACCTACATATTTTGAATAGTAAAAATCCTATATATTTTTATGATCCTGTATTTTTTTCCCCTTTTTCTGGTGGAGATTTTTCAAACTGGCTGTCATGGTTGTAATGGAGAATATGTGTGCGCACTAATATTGGCAGTAGCTAAACAAAATGTTAGGTCCCAGTTGGCTAAACTTGAATCTTAACTATGCCAACGCTAAACAAATTAAAACATTAGCAAAAGCTAATGCTAAACCACTAAGCACATATAAAACTGAGCAGAAGCCAAAGCTAATTATTAAGACAACTATCTCAGTCAGCGTCACATCTTCAGCTTCTTCCAGTTAACAACTGGTGTGAGACTGGAAAACAACAAATTCCTCATTTTGCTACATATTGTTACTTTAAAGTTGTATGAATCGGATGACCAGAGTAGAAAACATATCATGTTACATGACGTTCATCCCAATCATGAAATTGATTAACACTTTGTGGCATTAATTGGTTTAAATGACACCAAACAGTTTAATCTGATTGTCGATTTTACAGCAAAAGTTAATTTCCCACAACAACCATGGCGACCATCTTGAATATATGTTTTTGCTGTAGGAATCTATCCGTTGGGAACATCTGGGCCAAGTTAGGTTCGTCTACTCTCATGTGAAAGATTTTGCTGCATATTATTAGGGCTGTTGTAAACAAATATTTTAGTAATCTAGTAATCTATCGATTATTCTTACGATTAATCGAGTAATCGGTTAAAAAAAGTTATAAAATAAAATATTGGTAAATCTGGCATAATACAGCTGTTACTATCAGATATCAATTATCAGTCCAATTTTTCATATTTGAGCTTCTCTACTAGTTACTTTTTTGTAGTTTACAAAACTAACCTGTAACAATAATAGCTCACTTTCTAAGTTAACCAGAAGAAAAGTTATACAAAAATCTGAAATTGTATTGAATTTAATAATAAAGAGGCAGGATCACAAACAAGCTTATAAAAACTGTCTATAATTCAGATTTTAGTTTATGTATTCATCTTCAGCCAGTTGAATAGATGAACTCTCACCTTACCCCATGCCTGTTTGAGAATATGGCAAATGTCACTGGAGTGGGGGGCCGGGAGTGGTGGGGGGCAGGCAATAGACAGGGGACCAATACGGGATATTTACGGCACCTTCATGCTCATCTACAAGGGGCTGTTTAGGACAAAATCTATGTTTTGTCTCTCACACACTACTAAAAACGAATACACACACACAAAATATTAAAATTGCCCATACACACTACTAAAATATCACACACGCATGCAATTTTTTTCTCACATGCAGACATAAAAGACTAAGATTGCATATATAAACTAATAAAATATAGACTCACCTTTTGTATGTGTGAGAGTGATGTCACGGAAGAGGCGGGGCATCATTTGGAGATCAGATCGCGCATGCGTTGATACCACAGTGACGTCAGCTTCATGCTGGATACTGGAGCTACACGGTGTTAGCGGCGTTTAGCTCAAAGTTAATCCGATTTATGAACGCTAATTTCGGCCAGCCGTTCCCTCCCGCTCCCTCCTCAAGCGCTCGGAGATTCACTTAGGGCTTATTCCGGTTCTAAGGCCGCTTACTCAGCCAGAGTAAGCCCTAAGTGAACTTGTCCATTTAGTCGCATTGATTACCACAACAGGTCTGCCTAAAATCAATCACAAAGCTGCAGCTAGTTAAGGAATCAGTGGACACATTAAAAATCTGCTGTTGTTGTACCAACCTTCCAGAAGTCTACTCTCTCCAGAACCAGAACCAAACATTCGGTTTTTATTCTCCACTAATCTACAATTTTCCTGAGGGTAAATCCCAAAGGGATGAATAATGTTTCTATCTATCTATCTATCTATCTATCTATCTATCTATCTATCTATCTATCTATCTATCTATCTATCTAATCTGGAACAAAAACTGCAAACATCCGAAACACTGAGTTTCTTTAAATAAAAGCTAAAATCCCACCTGTTTAGAGTAATACCTGGAAAATTGATTGATATATTTGATGATGATTAATCTTGATGATTCTGATTATGGTATTTGATAAAAATTTCTTGTTTTATGCCTGGTTACTGTATTTTGTTTTTCTCATGTAAAGCACTTTGTGGCTGAATAAAGTCAAATAAACTCGACTTGACTTGAAAGGCTCTCTGGACTCCTCGTCAGAAAAACCCCTTAATGTGGAAAAATAATCAAACAAGGCCTATTAAGTCTGAATAGTTTCTTTGTGGCGCAGTAAGTTGCAATACTTTGCATTTTATTCACTGCATGGGTAAAGCCAAGAGGCTATATGTCCACATTATAACTTTTCTACTTGCGCACTAAAGGGAAAATCAGGATCACTTCTTAAAATATTTTTGTGGTTGGTTTGAGGTATTTTCACACACTCTACACATCACTCTTTCCCATCTTTCAGCTCTTAGCGCTCATTGAAAAACACTGAATATTGTAAGGGTTTTTTTTTCTCCACTTGTGGGAGACTTTGGCGTATCCAAAGCCTGAGGAGTGCTACGCAGCACCTGTAAGTCCACTTGCTTCCTTGTCTGTAACCACAGGCGAGGACGGGGGGGGGGGGCGACGGGGCTGCAGAGTTTTCCCAGGCTCGGCCAAGGTGAGCATAATGGCTGCTGTGTTCCCCCTCTCACTGCATCTCCTGCGCGATCTCTTTGAACTGGGCGGCCATGTCAGCGGCTCCCAGCCCCCAGCCACCATGCCGACCTTCATGTGCCCACAGGGAGCGATAGGCTGGGCGCCGACAGATCCAAACAGCGTACAGCACGAACACACACACACACACACACACACAGGTGGGTGTGGGTTTTGGGCTTTTTGCCTGCAGAGGACGGGTGTATGAAATAAAGAGACGCTGCAGGAATATGAAGTTTTACAAGTTGCGAATGCAACACTGCGCCATAAAAGTTCTTTGTTGCCTTTTTGTTTTGCAGGTGACTTATCATGCTTCCTTGAACAGGTTATTATAGCTCTATGGGCCATAAGAAACATGCTCATTACATTTTTGTTCAAAATCATTCTGTGATAATAAGATTTTAGTCTGGTCAGTTCTGCCTCCACTGAAAATCTTAAGTATTGTTGGTTTAGTTTTCAGTGCAAATATCTTAGTATACTTGAAATAAGACAAAAGAAACTTTTCAGCAAGACATAGAGGCTTGTTTTAAGTAAATAATTCCTTAATATTGATGAAAAAGTCCTTGTTCCATTGGCAAATTATTTTACTCATAACATGGAAAGAATAGCTTAATCTGCCAATGGAACAAGGACTTTTTCATCAATATTAAGGAATTATTTACTGCTGCTGTTGACCACGCCCCCCAACTCAACGTTTGCGCTCATATGTGAAAATGGCTGCAAACAGATGCACAATTAATCAATGAAACATCTTTGAAAAGCAGAAGCAGAACCTCCTGTACAACCAAAAAGAACACAGCAAGTGGCTTCTGGATGGTAAGTCAACAACAAAACACTTGTCTTTTCCAGCAGCCATTGTACAGCGCATAAAGCGTAAAACCAGCTGATTAAAAGTGCTGGAGCTCAGCTTGGGTTGCTAGGTAACGGGCGGAACTCTGCTAGAGTTGCTAGGTAACAGGCTGAGCCTGCTGATTTGTGACATTATATTCTGAAGGTTTTTGAAACGGGTCATTTTCCAGTCATCAAAAAAACATTAAGTTATTGCCAAAAAAATGGCTGAGTGTTGTTTTAGAAGCAGTAGAGGCCCAAATGGTAGTACGGAAACATGCGAAATGTGAATTTTGCGTAATAGGTCCCCTTTAATAAACATATTTCATGTCTGTAACTGTCAAATGATAAACGGGGAGTTCTGTTTTTGTTATTTCTACAAGCGTCATAGGTTTGCTTCCCCTACAGTTGGCATGTTTCACTGCTGTCTTGATACATTAGCTCACAGAAGATGGCAATCAATCAGAAAAACGTTTGACTCGTGGTTTGTCTTGCATGTTTGCAGACAGGTTGGCAGGAAGGAGTCTCAATGGATAATGCTGTTTGCAGATGACATTGTAGAGAGAAGAGGTGGCTGGTTCAGAGACAGAAGAAACGTTTGCAACTATTAGAGAGAAGAAGTATTGCCTCTACTTTTAAACTTTACTATTTGAAGATAATCAGGTGGGCACTAAAATCTGAAACAATAGATCAAGTCCTTGTCTAAACAGGACTGAGCCATTTTCAGGAATAATGAGGCTACTCAAAGTTGATGGGAAGATGCAATGAGACAAATATAGGAAAATCCCAGAAGAAAATTTGTTACAGGTTGTAAAAGACCAGAGTCTGGACCAACAAATGACATAACCCCTCAGCTACAATACAATGAGTTACAGTCAAAATCCTGACTTGTGTCCAATTCAGAAAAATGAGTTTCACCAACCAGTCTAACTAACCTTAAGCTACGTTGTAATAAAAAAGAAATAAAAAATCAGTTCCCAGATGCACAGAGCTGGTAGAAACATCCAGACCAGAAGTTTATTCTGACAAGTATTGACCACTAATTAGCTGACTTCTGCCTGGCTGGATTTTATTTATGAAAATGAGACAGAATATAAATGGATGTTACCATTTTCAGAACTCTTTTAGATCACTTTTCATTCAATAACAAAGTTCTGTATTACTACAGTAAAGTTTGTGGTAGTAAAGGAGGGTGAAAAGTTTTAAAAGATACTTCACGTTCAGTCAGACACCTTGCAGAGCAACGTGACTCTGGCTGCTCAGGTAGAGTACACAGCCGTGGCGCAACCTGCTTCCTCCATCAAAGGTCAACACGCTGCTATTTATACTATTGTCATTTAAATCTGCGTTACAAGTGACACAGCAAAAGCAGACAGTGGATGGACATGAACCCCCGATGGGAGCTGATAAAACACTCGCGCCTCATGCCAAAATACAGAGAATGCCAAAAGTAATGACAATACTGTGGCTCTGGGTTTGTTTATTTTTGTTTCTTTCATTTTATTCACAGCACGAAAAAGCTTTATTCTACCAGGAACGACCACTGCGCAGTCTGGGTGCAGCTTGGAGGTGTGTGCGCAACTCTCAGTTCAAACTACTTCTCTACTGACCAGGAGAATATGATTTCTTTCCTGCATTTAATCTGCAGGAAAGAAATCGGATTTCAGGAAACTGTGTTTTTTAAAACAGTTTAAAAAACACAGTTTCCTGAAATCCTTCATTCCACAGCAACCAGCACAGCTGTGTCTGGGCGCAGTTTGGAGTTGTGTGTGCGCCTCTCGGTTTGTACTCCTTTTCTATTGACCAGGGGAATATAATTAATAGTTCCATCTAAAATGTAACTCAAGAAACACTTAAGTCTCCCAGCAACCATTACAGCTGTGTCTGGGCGCAGTTTGGAGGTGTGTGTGCACCTCTCAAATCAGACTCTTTCTCTATTCACCAGGAAATTGTGATTTTTTTTTTTTTTTCAATTTAAAAATGTCAACTTAAAAGTACAGTTTTCTTCAGTCTCCCACCTCAGCTCATTTCCTGCATTCGGATGACAATAAATTAATTTTAAAAAGTGATTTTAGGAGTGTGTATATTTGTGTGTTCGCACATGTGAACTATTTCGAATCGAGACAATAAGAAAGAGTTGGAGGCGTGCATCTCTTTCTGGATAAGTTCAGCCAGATCCATCCTGGCCCCTTCTCTCAGATAGCATCTTTTATGGATCTTGGTCCTTCGTCTCTCCAAGAGCGTAAATCGCTCTCCCTGGGCTCCACGCGCTTTCCGTTATTCCTGACATTTATCTGGACGCAGCAGACGCACCGCGGAGGACGTACTTTCACCGCGGCTCCCTAAGGGCCACGAGAAATGGAGGCTGTGATACAAACAAGATCACGAACCAGGATGATGATTCTCCTCGTGGATTTTTTATTTTTCCTGCCTGAAGTCTCTGTGGAGAGACAAAAGAAGCTGCAGAACTTGAGGAGTTTCACGTTTCCTCAAAGTTATGGGACCCAGAATCACTTTCCTGGAAGCGAGTGCATCCATGTGCAGCTAAAGCACTGATTCATACGATACGACACACATCCGACTGAGGAGTCGTAAATGAAAAGCGGATGACTACAAATCCTCTGATTCCTCTGTAATTCTTCTGTGTGTTTGTGGTAAAATAGCCAGGCTGTTGAAGAGATTTTAAGCATATATGGAAGGTAAAGCGAGCAAAACATGTTGAGCAGCACTACCTCGACATATTTTTACAGAAGTAAAAGTAAAAAGTAGCCATCCAAGAAATTACCCGAGAGTAAAAAAGTATTTGGTAAAACGTCTACTCAAGTACTAAGAAAATGATCAAGTTTTCAACCATTTAATATTTAAGAATTACATAATAGATGGACCAAAATATAAAGTTAAGGTGGAAATTTTGGTATTTTAAGGACCAAAATGGCAATAATTCATAGACGTAACAAAAAATAACAAAATCAGGCAAAGATTTTGTTATTTTTGCCTGACACAGTAAAATCGATTCACTCTGTCTGGTGAATCGATTTCCAACTCCCCAAAAAATCTGAAATCTCAGAAAGTTGTGTAAATATGTAATTTCTCTTATGTCGCAAGAACTCCAACCTTTAATTTGAGTTTTTATTTATAAAATCACTTGTCAGTGCCACACTGGTTGGCATCTCTGCTTTTAATTCTTTATTTACAAATATTTTTTAAAACAAGCAGTAAGACGGGGATAGAGGACGCTACAGCAAAGCCAGAATTTTTTTTTTTTTTTTCCATAACTGATTTGCATTTTCTTCATAATTACTCTTAAAGACGTGCCTCCGGCTCCATTTGTGCTGCTTGTGGCTGTATCTTTAATTGTATACAGATTAAATTGTGGTTAAAACAAGTGTGTGTTGAACATGCACAAGAGTTTCCTTTAATTAAATATTCCCACTTATTTTAACAATGTTTTTGGACGTGAACTCAGCGAAACACCGTGACATTGATCATGGGTGTCAGGTTTAAATGTTGTTAAATGTTTAATTTAAAAAGCAACAGAAGATACGAACTGCAGATAAGTATAAACTACAAAAAATAAACAGTAAGAACTACAAAGCTCTTATAAAAATCTCTGAATCGAGGTTGTTTTTTGGGAGGATTTCTCTCTGTTTTTGTCCGAAGGTCCAGAGAAAATAATCTGTAAAACTACCCTGGTTCTTTAAAAGTTCCCTGCCGCAGAATCACACCTTTTATTCAGACACGTCTTTACCAGGAACATCCCTGACATAAAAATCTCATTTTTTCTAGGTCGATTCTTTACACAGAGCTACAGATTCCTGTCTGAGATAAAAGTCTCCAGAACAAAGAGGTTAAATGATATTTAAATCAACTCCAGAAAACCCCAATAATTCAAACTATTCCCTCTGAAAGAGGCACACAGGACATAAAACTACTAAATTTAAACTAATGGCGAGACACAAAGTTCATTAAATTAAAAATGCAAAAATTAGTTTGATATTTTTAAAACATTTTTGTCGTTTTTAGCTTTACTTGCTAAACAAATGTGGGTTTTTTTATTAAATCTTTTTACACTGCAAAAACACAAAATCGTACCAAGAATTTTTGTAGTTTCTACTAAAAATATGTTCAATTCAAATTCAAAAATATCTTATTAATCCCTAAGGGAAATTAAATAATATCATGAAATAAGACAAAACTAACTCACAATTTTCCATTTAAATATAGGAGCTTTTTTAAGTCAATAATTTTAATATTGATGAAAAAGTACTAGATAATTCCACTCATAACAGGAAAAAATGTGTTATAAGTGAAATAGTCTGCCTCATTTCAAGCGTACTAAAACCTTCAAATACTTGGTAAGATTTTGTGTTTTTGCAGTGTCATTAAAGATCCAAAATATTTAAAGAATCAGACAGTTTCCAAATTTTCTGTTTTGGAATTAAAATTTGGCCTAAAAATTTGTTGGCTAATTTTTTTTTTTTTTTTTTTTTTTTTTAATGTGGCCAACAAATTTTTTACCACTCATGACTTCTGGTCAGTGGCCAAACAAAACCATTCCAAGGGCCACAAATGGCCCTCAGGCCACACTTTGGACACCGTTGGCTTATAGTATTAAATGAACCTATGATTTTGTCGTGATTTTGACTATGTGGAGAGAAAATATAAGTCTCACCTGAATAGAAGTCGAAGTTCCAGCAACGTCAGTTGAAGTTCCAGCAACGTCAGTCGACGTCATGTCGCGTCAGCAGTCACTCTACTGCGCATGTCACCTTCAGAACGACACGAATTCATTATTCTAACTACTATTTAAACGGTTTACGATTAGGCTAGCGAAATAATTTAAAACTAGCAGGCAGCGCAGATCACGTCTTTTCGCCCGGCGCACCTTTTGCGACATCCGCAGCTGTCAGAGGTTTCATTTTTAGCACATCATCTCTGCACCTCCACTGTCTCCCGTTCAATCCACTGCATTTTTAATCTTTGGATGCATAATTTATCACCTGCCTTGATCGAGGCAGCTACATCTTTACCATTGTGAACTAAGAAATCAAGTTTACTTTTCCTTTGCACGCTAATCTCGCTGAGAGCTGATGATTTTACCGTGAACAAAATTGCTAGAAAAGTTAACATCCGTTTGGGCCATTTCCTCTCGTCATTTATCGACTCACCTGTATTCAAGGCTTCCGGGTCCTTAAAACGCATCTCATTCACTAATGTCAGTTTAGTAGAATAACTTATTTTATCACGCTGCGCTGCGATAGACAGATGTAGTCCACTGACTGGCAACATGCTAGCTAATGTGAAAAGAGCTACGTTAATACGGATAACCATGGCAACCAGAGGTTCCTGTTGCAGGCGAGTTGCGCGCGCATCCACTGTGTTTACAAATAAATAATCCCTCTATAAAATTAAATAGCGAATTATCATCTAACATCCTTCAGGAAAATCCTACAATTTCATCCATTTTGAATAATAATAATAAAAAAAAATACACACAAAAGACGACCTGAAAGTTGGTCTGGTGTGTGGCCGAGAAAATTACGTCACTTCCTTTCGATGGCGAGTCGATCGACACTTAATCAGCGAAGTCGCAACAGGCTTAAAAGAAGAGAAAAAAAAAAAAGCACAAAAAAGAAAGAGAAAAAAACACTAATGATGATAATTATAGCCCACAGGCTGCCATACATAACAGCTGGGCCTGGGAGCCGATGGTGCATCTGCACTCAACACTAACCAAACACAGATGGGACCTGAAGATCCGAACTCACTGATGCAGATTTCCTACAGCTTGAACACGTAAATAAATTGCTCCCATGACAAGTTTATTTTAATTAAACGGCAAATGAAAGGGTTGGTGGTAGGCATGATAGCTCAATCTGAGGAGACCACACAGATCTGCATCACTGAATCAAGACAATTACTGCTGCAGGCGAGATCGGGGCAGAAATATGAGAACACGTCTTAGCATAACATCTACGCGCTCCCAGACAAAGCTCCTTCAGCTTTGTTTACTTTCCTTTATCACACTCATCATCATCATCATCATCATCCCGTTCCATCTGATGATGGTACCATCTGACTGCTACATGTGGAAACAATCAGAGAGAAGGCAAAAATGACGCCCAAACACATGAAGAAGTTGACAAAAAATTTTTACTTTAGATAGAAAGAGTTGGTTGATGTGAATCTACAGTGGAACTAGTTGAACTCTATGACCTGTCATTTTCTTGCAGGATCATGTATTTTCAATGAGGAGTAATGATCACATGACTTTTAAGGTCAAGAACTTTGCTTTTTGGGTCAGCAAGGACTTTGACGGAAAACCAGAGAAATTAGCAAACAGTTTCTGGGTGGAGAACCTTCCACACAACAGATGAAGCAGGTTTAAACAGCTTGTAACTTATTATTATTCCTTTATTATGTGTCTCTTATTAACAGATGCAGCTGAGTTTCCATTACAAGTGTGCGCAAAACTTTGTCAATATCTTGCTAATGTTGAAAAAACACAGTTTCACAATTCCTGTGTTTCCACTAAAGGAAAAATGCTGTTAACATCACACGTGAAAGAGTTTGTTCATGCGATAAGTCATTAAAAAACAAACTCCAACTACTTCCTGTTTTCTTCTTCATGGTTTCCGTCAGTAGTAACATCCTGTTGTTGATCGTGTGACTCGTGTGATGCTGAAAAAAGTGTTTCCAATGCAATTTTGTGAAATAAACCAATTTTGATACTACCAAAAAACCCACCTCATCCTAGCTCTAAATCTTTTTATCAAAACATTAGTCTTTTTGAAATTGCCATGTTTCCATTAAGCAATTTATTTTCAAAATGACAAATTGCGCAATTATATAATCAATAGAAACATGGCTATAGAAGGTAACATTTTCTGAAAATTGACAGAAAAATCTTTTCTAACACAAGAAACAAGGATATAAGTTGTAAACTTGCCATTTACACTTCAGAGTTCCCTAATCTGAGTTATGGTGTGCTAGCCCTCTACTAAACTCAATGCATACCAAATAAAAAAAACCAAAACAAAATTCCAAATGCATTAAAGTCGCACACTTTTAGGGAACAGGCATGTAAAATACCCAAAATTTACTACGTTTCCCTAATATTGCTTTTGTTTGTTGCCTATTTACGGATTGTTGCGTGTATACGGAGTAATAATCGTTTTAAAGGTGGATCTCAAGTATTTGCCCAATTTAGACATTTGTGGTTGGTTGTAGTCCTGCAATTACCAGAGATACGTGGTACAAACGGACTAAAAGTGCGCCAAGAAAACTTCTCCTACACCATTAAACCACAACCACCAGCCTGAACCGGTTATGCAAGGCAGGGCGGATCCCTGCCTTCATTTTGTTTACGCCAAATCATAACATGTCTGTTTAAATGTGGCGGCTAAAATTGAGGCTCATCGGATGAGGCAACTTTTTTCCAATCTGTTATTCTCCAATTTTGTCAAACCTACGTGAACCGTCGGTTCATGTTTGTCCATTTCACAACTTCTAAATACTCAAAGGCATTGAGTTGCTCCCATGTTGACTCAACATTTGTGGTAATAAGAACAGAAGTACCTAATAAATCTAATAAAGTATCCGGTCAGCGTTGTACCTGGAATATAAAAGACAGATCTTGCATCCAAAATGTGATTTTGTAAACTCTGAAACTGTGAGAATGATTCCAGTTGAACATATTTTGGACCTTTAAAGCTTAGTGTTACTTTCCTGCTCGCTGTAGGTTTCCTTTGTTTTGTTTTTTGATGGAAACACAAGTTGCAACAACTCAAGTTTATCATGGAAGAATGGAGAGGAAAAGAAAACATGGCCATGTTTAGACAAACAAGTACAGATTAGCAATCAAAGAGAAAGAAATGAAAGCATAAAAAACATGTTTGTTTGACTGTTTTAAATGTCAAACTCAATTTGTTCTTGTATTTGAACGAATCTTGACGTTTTGAAAGTCAATTAAAAGATGTAGTTATGTCTTTATCTATTTTTATGTTTGTTTTTGCTTTGTGTATTAAGTAATTTATTGGATCATTTCATTTTTATATCCTGTGATATAACATTCACACCTAATACAAAACACTACGCATTCACAAGGCACACATTTAACATACACAGAACAGAAGAGAAAATTTTTATCTGCATTTTTTTTAAAACAACGAAATCGTTGTTTGTGTGCTGCCACGTGAAATGGGAATTCAGGTGAAGACACAGAAAGCAGAAGTGGGTAATCAAAAACAAGAAATCAACTTGACTGTTTTTATTCAAAAAGGACATCCAGCCAGTTAGATTCAAGAATGACGGGGAAAAAATAAAAAGAAAGAAAAGAGGAATATCCAAATGGTGGACAACAGCGGCCTCTGGCGGTGAAACGTGTAACTGCAAAGTCTATAATTGCATTTAACAAATTAAACTATTTTCACTCTCACTTCTTGCACGATTTTGATCACTTTCATAAAAATAGCTATATTTTCTTTCCAGTTATTTTAAAACCAAACATATTTTACAATATGTTGTAGTTGTAAGATCAAAAATAATGCCGGCCTAACAAGTTAAATCATATAAAACAGAGGCCAATATTTAAATAACTCTTACATGTCTTTATTGAAGTCATATTTCAAAACTAAAACTATTTTTTCCTCTGGTTGTCGGCCTGCACAGATGGAGCGCTACTGCCCCCTGCTGTTTGTGAAACTAAATCTACACTACAAGATAAAATAGTGCTTGAGGATACACACAGTAAACTGTGCGGGCACATTTCAACAATATTAAATTTATGTTTAATATTTCAAAATTAAACATAAATTAAAGACTACCTACAAGTACAATAATTATAAACTGAATGCTACTAAATGGAGAAAATGCTAAAACAAAAATAATGATAACAATAATAATAATAATAAAATAAAATATTCAAACATTTGTAATAACTATGGCAGAAAGACAACAATGCGAGGACAATGCTGTCCACACTTTGGACAGACGGCCAGGACATCTTCAGGAAAACACGTGAGACACGTTCAGCTTCCTTTCAGTCTTTAGTTTGATTTTTAAAAGTTCATCTACAGACACAATCACAATATAGAACCAAAAGCGCTTAACTAGAGAAGATTACTCAACCGGACCAAGTTTTAGGCGCAGAACGTTCCAGAAGGAAATACCAAAAGACTGCTCCAGGTGAGGCTCGAACTCACAACCTCGGCATTGCTCTGCAGTGTACTGACTTATAAGTACCGCGCGCTAACCGATTGCGCCACTGGAGCCCGCTGTCAATGGTGGGCATTTGGACATATAACCACGCCACCCCGGATGACGTAACCGTGACGGCATGTTTTTATGTAGAACGTTTTTTTTTTCTTCTTATTCTACCAATTACAGGTAGATAACACATTACACAAACGTTTTGATTCCGGAGGAATGCGTCAACGGAAGATTTTTCCGTTTTATCTGTACATTATCTGTTCGCGGGACGACATAACCCCCCCCCCCCGCAAAATGGGTATTAGTACAAGCAGAGCCGTGATTAAACTTAATGTAGAACAAATAAAGATTGCAGTGGCTCTCGATGCACCTCCAGTGTCTCTTTTTAACGACGTGGAAGTCCCCTGCGTGTTCACCAGTGGCGTGTTCTCCAAAAACCGGAAGCCATGCTATGAGAAGAATTCGTCGCGGGAGCGCGCACGTAAACGTGGCACAACAAAACGTAGGATTTCCTCACTAAACTCGCCTTTAAAGTGAGTGAAAGTCGGATTAAACTGTGTTTTCAGTATGTTTTGGAACAAAAGATATTTACAAATAATAGTTACAAAAGTAAATACTACTAGATTTGCATATTCAGGCCAATCTCCACAAATTATTAAAAAGTATATTTAATTCACCAATTCAGCTCAAAAAAGTTATATGAATTCCTTAAAAAAATAAAATAATAGTAAATAAATATTTACTTTAGAATCCATTTTATCTACTCAGATAATTGTATATTAGTTCACCTTTCATCCTGGAGTTAAATAATTAGGTGTATATTATTTTTTGGAAGACTTTACACGACTATTTGTTTCCATTTATTTAGACTCTGATCCCAGTTTTGACAAATTGTGTGCTGTGATCAAACCAAAATACCTCAATTTGATAATAGCACAGTAACATAATTTGGAAAGACTCCTGTATTTTATTAAATTCTGACTTTTGGGAATGGTTTACTCACAGCCTGTCATTCACAAATGGAAAGCTGGGAAACAACTTTCACTGTAAATAACTGTGCTATTATTGGATAGCCGTATATTTGACAGAATATATTTATATTTATTTATTTCCAAAGAAAGAACAGCAGGATTAATGGCTGTAATTATGTTCACTCTCTAGTGCAAAACCAGTAGACCAGTAGAGGTCCTCATTCTCCAATGTTTTGATGTGACATTTCTCACCATGTAGAAGTAAAACAGCTCCAAATGTCTCAACAATTACCTAATCTAGTGTATGTCCTGATGCAAGAAACATAAATTTAGGAACTAGTTTTTGGTGTGTGCCAAAATAAAGCAGCCCTGGATGAGATTTCAGTGATCATGTTTAATTTGCAACATGTAACCATGGGTGTGCACATCCAGAGGAATGGTGCATAACAAAGAGATAAACATAAAACATAACAATGCACAACAAGTCAGTTAAGAAACATTTGTAGAGTGTAGATGAATAAAAACATAAATGCACAGTTTTATTGTCAAAAAATAAACTAAATGAGTCTTTAATATTCTTTCTTTTTTCTAAAAAACATTACATTCAAGAATAATTTCAGCAACTCCAGTGTTTATTTTCCTATGGCTCACAAAGTTAGAACAGCATATAAACAGTAAATTAATATGTACATTTTGATGCACTTATTCTTTAAAAACAATTTAAATCAAACACAACTGGAAGCAAATACTAAGTGCTGCAAGCCAAGTAAGTGCAAATTAAGTTTTTTTTGTATTTATTTACTACTATTTTCTACGCTCTTGACCTCTTGTTTGACCTCTTCCCTGTTTAAAGGTACAGGGTGTTTTTGTGGAGTTTGCATGCTCTCCCTGTTCTTGCACACTTGTTCTCTGGACGGAGATAAACGTTTCAATTCAACATGAGTCGTTGTTTTGTTAGCGGTGGTCTATCAAACTATTTAACTGAGTGGTTTGTCAGGGATATTTTGTAGAGGAAATGTATATATCTAGAATGCAATAATAAAGTCATAGTGTGTCACGAGAATAAAGTTGCATTGGAAGTAAGTCATAATATTATGAGAATAAAGTCAAAATATTAGTATAAAGTCATAATGTGACTTTATTTTTGTAATACTACAACCTTATTCTCATAATGTTATGACTTTTTTCTTGTACAAGTTAATTTTAGTAATTTTATGACTTTATTCTTGCAATTTTATTTTATTTTTTTTATTTGTACGGTGCTCCTAATACTCTGTCATATTTCTGTAATGTGATACTCTCAGAATATATATTTATCTTAATTGACATTAAAGAGATTTTTAAAGAACTGTTCCACAAATTTTAGTCAACTAAAATAGTACAGAAAACTATTTAACAAACAAAAGTAGAAAAACTAAAGGAAAAGAAAAACAACTGGAAAAATGTCTAGTTAGCATTAGCCAAGAAAAAGCTAGCATGTAGCTTTGCTATTCTGGTCATGTTTGTAGGATCTTTGTTGTATTTTTTATTTTTAGGCAGGCCATATAAAGAAGATTTGTAGTTACTGAGTAGTCAGAATATCAACTGTGCTAAACAAATCCTTTAACACACTTGGATACAGAGAAATAAAATCAGACTGTTCTAACAAGCTAATGGCTAACCATCACTGTAGTTTTTAAAATGGTGAGAAGTTGACAAGTTTATTAGCACATGTAGCTTAGCATGTGTTTCACATTGAAAAAAGAGTAAAGTGATTAAACTATTATGGTTTTCCTGTTTTTAAGTATAGACATTTATGAAATAACTGTCTTATCCAAATGTGTCAGCAGGTTAAAAGTTTATAAAAATACAATTCTAGCTTGAAATTATTGTCATTTTAAAAAGGTGTCTCGGCTTTGGCCTCACTTTGGCTAGCATTTAGAAACATTTTCTTGAGTTGCATGTCATCAAATTGCTGTGGAAAACTTTCAAGGGAAAAGAAAATTATGTATTACAAAAATTGCAGCATTTTTCAGCAATTGAGATCAACATCTTTTAGTTTATTAACACAGTAGTAATAGTTCTGCAGTTTTTTAAACTTCAGCAAATGTACTTTTGTGGATCAGCCACCATTTTTATTGGTTAATTTCTTATTAAAATGTGTTAGTCATTGACAGTAAGTCACTGGCTTCAAAATATGTAGAAATAGATAATTTGGTT
Source organism: Girardinus metallicus (assembly GCA_903067095.1). NCBI lineage: Eukaryota > Metazoa > Chordata > Actinopteri > Cyprinodontiformes > Poeciliidae > Girardinus > Girardinus metallicus. The sequence goes on along the minus strand of CAEGAE010015058.1, from coordinate 33,486 downwards.
ATTTAGAAAAACATGTCAAATCTTCATGAAAATCAAGCATCAGACTAAAGTTTGAAGTCTTATAAATACAGAGTAAAAATAAAATATTGAATGATTTTCTGAGTATTTTTCCTTAGAATTAGCAACAGAGATTCTCAGCATTAATAGTTTTTATGAGGAAATTGTCCAGAAAAAAGGTGGGAAATATATAAATATATACTCTGTTAGATTAGCTCACCGGAACAATCAGAACTACTTTTAATTCATCCCGTCTTAGCAGGTTAACATAGTTACCTACTAACTACTCATCATTCCACCTTAAAAATACCAGCTATACATTTTCTGAAATACCATTAATTACAAAAGTAAATACAGATTTTATGCATTGTACTCTTATAAGATCATAAGTTGAAAGACTGTCTGCACTGCTGATAACATCCGTTCCACGAATTACAACAACTAATATGTTTTAGAGTGCACAGAGGCGCTTGGAGGATGCTTCATTATACACCAATCGATCGCACACTGTAAAACATCAGCACTAAAGAAAAAGTTCTGGTCTGGTCTGGTAGAAATCTGGTGGATTTGTTCTGTTCTGTCATGTTAAATTAAGTATTTTTTTTTATGGGTAGGTTGTGTGTAAAAGTGGCTCTTAGGTATCCGTTCTGCATGTAGATCTGTAATTCCACGAAGAAGAAGAAGTCTGTTGTTTCCGTGGAATATGGCTGTGGAAAGAAATGAGAAAATCAGTAAATGAGTATTTTCTCTTTAGAAACACTAAACGTTGAAACCCATTGTCTACGCAAAGAAATATACTTTTCCCTCTTTGTCTGACATGAAATCAAGCAACACATTTCCTGGTTTTGGCCAGTTTGGGCTTGTGAAAGTAATGACAGAGAAACATTTTTTAAGGTCAGACGTTGGGCAACACTACCTCGTAACAAGTTTGATGAAGTCACTGTTTTGTAAGGCTCCAGATTTTTGTTAAGCCACAACATCTGCATAAACTGGAGGTATAATTGTGTTTATATTTTAAGACAACAGTTTGTTTCTCTGTATGACATCATGGGGAAAACAGTGGATCACGGGTTCATCCGATGCATGAAGGTGTCAAGTTTCTCTTCTCAGCATTCCGGAATGAAATTCTTCTGTGCCTTTGAGATGGATATGCTTTGGTGAAAGATGTGTGGATAAATCATAGAACAAAAAAAGAAAAATGCCCTTTGAAGGTTCTGGCTAAAGCTAGTTGGTGTCTTAAGTGACAGTGAAGCGAGACTAAAAATTTGTCTAAAAGCAGCATAAAAGTCAGATCGGAAACACGCTCGGGGACGAAACCTTAATTTTTAGACTCTTTCTGTTATCTGGTGACTCTGAAGTAGATTTTATTTTTTTTGTCCATAATGATCAACTTTACATTTAGCACAAAAAGAAGGAAGTCAGCAAGCCATGCTAATTGTGGCAGACACACATAACATGAAGTGCTGCAGGAAGAACTGGTCCACTTCACACAATAGATATCGTCAAAAGGTGTGTTTCCATTAAAAACGTACACAAAACATTTGTCAATATTCCACTAATGTAAAAAAAATAAATAAATTTCATAACAGTAATGTTTCCATTAAATAAGGAACAACTAAAATCACACATGAACAAGATTGCCCATTCAATAAGTCATTAAAAACAGGCAGCACCATCATCCTCCAACTATCTCCTGTCTTCTTCTTCTTTGTCGTTTCTGCCAGTAGTAAAATCCAGTTGTTGATCATGTGACACGTGTGATGCAAAAACAGTGTTTCCATTGCTGTTTTACCAAATAAACCAATAGACTACCTCATCCCAAGGTCAAAATCTTTTTTGAAAAGTTTTTTCATAATTGGAAAATAAATAAGGTAATTTATTTTCAAAATGTCAAATTGAGCAATTATATCTTCAATAATATAAATGCAGCTTGTGACAGTAGTAGTCAGTACTATGTGGAAACACTGAAGCACTATCAAATACAAATACAATGATTTTTATAAACCTGACTGAAAAACAGAAGACGTTTAGTCTGATTTGTTGCTTGTAAAAATCTGTCTCAGCTCGTTTCAATCACACAAAACCTCCATTGTTATCGTCTTTACCTTTCAGCGGCTATAGGGTGGTGTCTTCGCTGTTGCTTCTGTTGCATTTGAAGGAGTCCTTCAGAGTGTTATGAAAAACGGAGCTGGAGGAGAAATAGATGACGGGGTCCAAGGCACTGTTGAGGTAGGTGAAGCCAATGCTCACCATGAAGAGATTGATCCATACCTTGTAGGTTTCACACGCTTCTGGGTGGAACAGCTTTATGTATTGCCCCACCAGGCCTGTGAAGACACCTGGCATGAAGCAGAGGATGAACACCATATTGATGACCATTACAGCTCGGATGGCGCGCCGCGCTCTCTCTTTCTCCATTTGAACCCTTCGTATTTGGCAGGCGATCTTGACGGAGCAGAAAATGAGCAAAAACAAAGGCAGGAAGAACTCTAGGACGTAGGCTACATAGTGCATTTTCATTGCCGTAGGGAGGACTTCGTAGGAGTGAAAGCTGCGACACATTTTCTTCCTTCCCACCGGATGGAGGAGGTCGATCGTCAACAACGGAATCCGATATAAAATCACGACGAGCCATATCAGCGCTGACAGCTTGTGCGCCTGAGTCGAGGTCAGTCGACTGATGGGGTGATGCGGATGGACCACCTTCAGGTAGCGGTCGATTGCCACGGCAGTCATGAAAGAAATGCTGGCAGATCGATTGACGGACAGCATGTACAGGTTCATGCGGCACCAAATCGACCCGAACTGCCAGTCGTCGCCTCGGAGGTGGGTGTCGATGCGGAAGGGCACGCTGAGGAAGAGCAGGAAATCGGCCAGACAGAGGTTAAAGAGGAAGGTGACGTGGGATTTCCAGAACCTCATACGGCAACAGAAGATCCACAGCGCAAGGATGCTGCCTGGCAGCCCCACCAGAGTCTCGATAGTCAGGAAAATGATCACCAACACGTTCGCAACCTCACTGTTCCCAGGATGGCAGGTCATATTTACCCCTGAATTCATTCTGGCAGAGTATCGTTGGATCTTTCCACTCGCTGAACAAGTATGTCAACAAGTGGGTTGACACTGTCAAGGAAAAGAATAAAAACTGATTAGACTATTGTCATATTGCAAACAATGTGAAAGCAAATGATTTTGAGAATTGATGTTAGGGTTCAGATTACTTTAGGAATGACAAAAGACTAAAGAATAAACTGATATACAAACATGTAAATGGGTAAATGATGTGGCAAAGAAACAACTTGACACAAAGACATAGAAAGGGTTGAGAAAGGCATATAGAAGGTAAAAAAAGCTGCCTAAGTGTTTTCACACCAGATTATCCGGTAGATTCGGTCCGATTGAGGACATAAGTAGCAACATTTGTTGCATTTTCAGCTCCTGCAGTTCAATTTCTCTCTGCACTGCATCAAAAGAACCAAATCATTTGAAAAACCAGTTCCCCTCCTCGCCTGCGGTGGCACAGCGCCAAGAACCACTGAAGGAAACAACATAAAAACTTCCGAAGAAGACACTGAGCGCAACTTCCTTCCTTTCAAAATGTAGACAAAAATGAAGTGGGTCAGATTTTAGTGATTGAAGGATTTTTTGTTTGTCTTTGGTAAAAAAAAAAAAAAAGGCTAATTTTCTAGCAATAGACTAGCGCGTTTGCTTGTGTTTATCCAGAATGCCCTGCACTGCAGTCCACTTCCTGCTTCTGGAGCGGTTTCTGGTCCACTTGGTGTTCGCATATGCATTCAAACCGCACCAGAGTTCACTTGAACTGAACCGAGACCGAGGTTTTTAGACGAAACAGATTTCGCATTTTTGGTTTGATTGCGCATTCACACCTCCCCAAGCGAACTGGACTTTCTAGGCAAACAAACTGAAGTTTTATTAAAGCGCACCAAACATAGCTGATGTGAATGAACGCACATCACATGCTACAAACTTTATGAATTTATTTGTATAAATCCTAATATTATCTGTTGATCTGTGAAAGAAACTCATAATTTATGACCTGAATCAGATAATCTGTGATAGGCCTCATGGTCTGTCGAAGTGGGCAGAGGATGAACTCTCTCTGTGACAGGATTACTTTAACCTGACTTCATTTAGCTGCTCCTTTTAAACCTGGTTTAGTTAAACAGCTGAAAGCTAGGTAAGATGATCCAACAAGGTTTGGTTCAGATCTGGATTTCTGATTTCTACTTTTATGCAGACTCTTTAGTTCATTTTTTGTTTTACAGAACCAGAACCAGTTCCATTGTTTGCTTCATTGTTTGAGACCCGGTACCTTTTTCATAAATGTCAGCTGATGTTCAGTTCCCCTTTTATGTGTTTCCTACCTGTTTTTCTTAGTTATTTTGCTGATTCATTGAGTCAACAAAAACAAAATGAAGCATTTTTATTTATAATGATTGGAGTTTTTATTTTCTCTACCTAGTTTTAATTTTAAGACACTAAGAAGAGTGAAACAACTTTCTTTGGATCAAATCTTAACATTCAACCATCTAGAGCATGTTAGAAAAAAGTTTAAGATGATAGAAAGGCAACAGTAGCTCTTATTATTAGAGCTACTGTTGCCTTACTTATAAAAACATTATAAATGTCAGTTGTCACACCTCTCTTTAAGTGTGACCAACTGAAGCACAAATGCGAATGTTGACACAATGACAAAAAACAAAGATGTCAGCACTAAACTTAGAAAGTTGAAAATATTATTTATAAGTAGAAAACATTTTTAGGCAGTTGCCAATTTTTCCGAAAGTGCTCAGATTGACCAATGCTGAAAGAAAATGGATAAAAACCAAACAGCTTCCTCTCCAATTACACGGGATTCAGTTAAAATATACAGTTTTTGACATAAAGATTAGAAGAAAAGAACATGTCTGGCTTGTTTAAGGGTTTTCACCAGAAAAAAGTGAACACAGAAACAACATATCAGCTCAAAAACCTCATAAACTCTCAAAGCACGGTGGTGGACGGGTAATGATTTGGGCTTGTTTTACAGCCAATGTGGTCTAGAGTCAAATGTAAGATATTATTTGGAACAGCAGCTTAAGCTAATGTGTAATTATTTTCACAACAGTATAAACAGTAACAGCCTGGAGGTGGTAATGTTATTTCTATATTTATTGTTTCTCTTCGAAGGAGACAAATGTAATAAAGAAGATTAATGCTTATTATTACAAAACAAAAGGCTGCAGATCCCAAAAGTCTAAACAGAACACAAAAATATTTCCAGAAACCAGACGTGCCCATAAACACGTACACAGAAAAGAAGGAAGATGGAGTGAAAGGAAGAGCTGTTGGCACAGATACTGAGGAAGATAATGACTCAGGGGGAGATAGGAGTCAGACAACCACAAAAATAACAGAAAAAAACAAAACCACGGCCAGGATGGTGGCAAATTCACAGCCGGACACGAAACCTGTCAAAGCAGGGGAGTTCAAACTTTCTGTCGTGGGGGACAAAATACAAGAAAATGTACACAAAAAAGTACACATTTTGTAGGAAAGGGATATTAGTTATTGCAAATCCAAAACTTTAAAATGATTGTGCTGTGTGTGTGTGTAAAGGCCTCTACTTTTCACATTTTTTGAGAGCTCAATTAATCTTGTTTATTAAGCAGGATTTGGGTCACTTTCTTTCAAAATGATTGCTATATTTAGCCAGGTTTAATAAATTAAATAAAAGCTGATTTGGGTCTGCTTCTCGGTGAGAGTCTCCAGATAAACGTGGTTCTACTGATTATAAAAGCTTTATTGTAAAAAGACAAATCTTTTGTGTCGTACTTTACATTTTCCATTGTATGAAAATCAATTTGGATATAATTTTACCCTGATTCCATAGAAAATGGTCTCCATCTGCATCAGCCATCAAATCTGTATAATTTTTTTGAATTGCAGTAGCTGGACTATTGTGAAATGGCCACAAATGGCCCTTGCACCGCACTTTGGACACCAGTGTCTCAAAGTATGAAATCAAGAAAAAAAATACAATGCCATAGATTTATGCCTGACCAAAATGACCAATCAGAGCCCGGAGGCGGGTCTTAGCGCTGTCCATCAACATCATGTATGGGCTGGTAAATGTGCTAATGAAAGAGAAATTATTTAATGTTACAAGAAAACCATTTATGCGCCGTTATCGGTGGTCATACACTAGCCTTAGCACTAGCTACAGGCTCTGCTAGCTGCAGGAAGGTGATTGACAGCGCTAAAACCCGCCTCCTTGCTCTGATTGGTCGTTTCTAGTTAGTACTGGGAGAAGGCAGAGGACCTCCATTTTTTTCAGTGACTGTCTGTCTCACATCAAACTGTCATAACACCGTGACAGTTTCAACAAATGTGTATAAAAAAATATATTTATGTGAAAGTGACATTACTGCAGCTTTAATGTTGTTTCCAAAACTTACATTTTTATCTCATCAGATCACAGAATAATTTCCAGCAGTCTTGATGATCATCAACATTGTGAGGATTTGAGTTTTTCTGTGTTTATTTAGGTTCTGCTTCTTGTGAGTCTCTGTGACGTCCTGTCTCTCTCTGTCTTGATTGTTCCCAGGTGTGTCTTGTTCCCTGAATACCCTCTGTATTTACGGTCACCTGTTGTCTTGTCGGATCCTTGTCTTGTCTATGTCAAGTGTAGTCGTTCGTCTCAGTGGTCACAGTAGAACAGTTTTGTCCTGTGTCGGCTGCAGCTCTCGTTGCAGTCTTATTTCCAGTCGCTACCGGTGCTGAGCCATTGTTTCCGCTCTGCCGTGCTGCCTGCTGCTTGGATTGTTTTGAGCTGTTAATTTATTAAATCTTCATTTTCACCTTTACCCTGGGTCTGCCTGCGTTCTCCCTCACCTCCCACAACCGTACTTCATGACAAATGTTTTTCAACATGAAATGTTCTCTTAGTCATCAGTAGTTTCTGCCTTGGAGGCCTTTTTTTTATTGTTTTTTTTACAGGTTTGACATACCTGGCCTTGGAGGCCATTTTTACCCAATTTCTCCTTTTCTGTTGTTGAATCAGCTTTCACTAAGAAAGTTGGACTTGCAGAACTCTGGCTGCTCCTCTGGGTTCCTGTATTGATAAGGTCTTGAAGTGTTTCTGGTGTAAAGTTCACCACTTCCTCCAGCTTTCTCTGTTTATGGATATTTGCCTACTTCATGTTTTCAGATGGGTTCTGCTTAAGTAAGTGAAGCTGAAATCAATGAAACTGAATCAAAAACAACGTGATTAATCACATTTAACTCATAATTGTGGCCATTTATATTTTTACCTCGTAGCTTAGATATCTTTTCTCTTTCAGGCAATAAAATTATAATTTAAAATCAGCTTTTCATATCTACTCAGGTTCTTTACAAAATACAGTAATCTGTAAAGATGCCAATATTTTTACACTTCAGTGGCTTTACAATGAATCTACACTGCAAAAACACAAAATTGTCCCAAGTTTTTGGTATACTTTCTTGTGCAAATACCTTAGTTCACTTGAAATAAAACAAAACCAACTTACAAGTAACTTTTCAGCAAGATATAGGAGCTTGTTTTAAGTCAATAATATCTTAATATTGATGAAAAAGCATTAGTTGTAAGTGAAATAAATTGCTTTTTTCTCCATATTATAAGTTAAAAGTTAGTTTTCTTTTATTTCCAGTGTACTACAATATTTGCAATAGAAAATAATTGGTAAGATTTTGCGTTTTTGCAGTGTATTTATGAGTACTACAGAGAAAGACAACACTTATCAGTTCAGAAATATGTTATGCAAGTAAAGTAAGGTATGCATGTAAACTGCAGGTATTTGTGTGAATTTTTGCTTTAGGAAGTGGGCTTAATAAAAACAGACAACTATGAGGAAATATTTGCACCGATTGAAAAGGGAAAACCCGAATCAGAGAGGGCATGCCCAGAACTGCAGTCTTTGTTTACATAAACTTTGCTGTGCCAGATTTTTTATTAACAACTCCTTTATAAATAATATTCATGGTTCGCTAACTTTAAATACAATTAAGCACATTTAAAATTGAGTCATTGTATGGGTGAAGTTAGAAGATTATTGTGTTTGCAAGAGGAATTCCTGTAAGATCATGCAGAAAGGCTTTAATTGCACCGTAACGTTAAATTAAAACTATTCCAGTGCATACCAGTGCAAGTAAGAACAAAACGCAGCTTTATTAATCTGAATATTGCTAATTGTAATTAATGTTTTATGAAAAATGTGCTTTTAAAAGTTGCACAACAGATTATAAAACAAGTATCATGAGGATAAAATTGCAATTTCCTGCATGTTCACTGCAAAAACACAAAATCTTACCAAGTATTTTTGGTTTAGTTTCTAGTGCAAATATCCTAGTACTTTTGAAATAAGACAAAAATAACTTGCAAGTAACTTTTCATCAATGAATAGTAGCTTATTTGAAGTCAACAATTCCTTAATATTGATGAAAATTATTAGTTATAAGTGAAATAATATTCCAGCAGAACACAACATTTTTCCCTATTATCAGTTCAAATGTCTTTAATCATTACTTCACTTATAACTAGAACCTTCTTATTCAAATTAAGGATGCATTGACTTAAAACAACCTCATATTTCTAGCTTAAAAGTTGTTTGTAACTTAGTTTAATCCTAATTCAAGTTTACTGAGACAGTAGATCAAAAATACTTGGTAAGATATTTGCAGTGTATCAACATCTTCGTCTATTTTTCTGCTGAATATTTTAGAGTTCGCTTTAATTCAGCTTTTCTTCATTTTTTAAAATGAAATTAATGCAACGCATTTAGTTCAAACTACAGAAAAAGCCACATGCATCCATAAATCCATAAAAAACACATAAAAACCTAAAGTGTTTCGTACTCACCTTCAGTTGCCGAAGCGCGTGGCGAGAGCGAAAGTGCTCTACTGTGAAAAGTGTGAGATCTCCTTCCAAAATAAAGCAGGTTGTTTGAGGGCTTGTCACAACACGATGTTGGCAAAGATGTTTCCAGAGAAAACATTTGGCCACAAACTTACATTTTAGCTCGAGAATTACTTATGACACACTGACTTTTCAGGATTTATACGGAAATAAGGAAAAGAAAAAAACACACCGTTTTAATATTTTTAGATACTTCACCAGGTGTCAAAATTATCTTTATCTATGATCAAGAACACAGAACAGATTCTGCTTTGAGATTAGTTATTGTCGTGAAAGTGAAAATGGAAATTTGTGTTTTTGAAAAACTAAGTGCACTCCATGAATGATTTTATGACCATGTGTCAAGTAGCGTCAACTTTTTAAATGTTTTTTCCTCACTTTTATTCACTAGTCCTTATTTATTATGTTTGTTTAACTGAAATGCTGCATCTCTTCCCCCGATTTTAGTTGGACTAAAATCTAACAGCAGTTTCCTTCACATCTTGGCTGCTGAACGCTTCCATTGGTCTTTTCATTTTTAAAAACCTGTTCATTTCACACTTGCTATGCAGCTTCAGGAGCAAAGCAGCTCGATAAATTTGACTGGAAGCCAATCAGAAAGATGAGAATTTCAAATAATTTTTGAATTTTCAAGAATATTTTATAGTAACGATTGAAAAGCTGATTCAATTCTATAGTAAAAAAAAAATTATTAAAAATTTGTGATTACAAAAATTAGATTAAATCTTTTTTTTATTTTTGCATTTTTTCCTGCTTTCTTGGGCCCAACTTAGAAAAACACGTCTAGGTTTTGACTGATCCACTGCAATAACTTTTTTTTTTCTTTTCTTTTCTTTCAGCTGTTCTTTTTGTAGGGTTGCCAATTAATGACCCAGTTTTTGGTATCTGCCAAGCAGCTTGTCTTATTTAACTTCGGTAACTCGTGGTCATAAGCTGCGATACAAATACGCGCTGGTCGGTATTCTGCAAATGTTGAAAAAGCACCTTTTCGCCATGGAGGCGTTTCCATTAAGCAACAAATGAAATCAAAATCACACGTAAAATAAGCTTGTTCACGCGGCAGCGACGAACGTAAATAAGCAGTTACGTGAAACGTATTCGCTCATCGCTAACGTCAGAGGAGCCGTTAGCCTCTTATTCGGCCGTTGGGCTGAAAAACGGCTACGTATGCGGCATTTATGGAAAACTGTATAAGGCGATTTACAGAAGAGCGACTGGTTCGACACGCTGGAATGATCCAAAACTTTTTATGAACTGTGCGATTCTGTGAACCAGCTGTACATTGTCCGAAAAAAAAAAAACAAAACAAAAAACCATCATCCTTCCACTACTTCCTGATCTCTTCTTCTGGTTTCCGCCAGCAGTAACGTTCGGTTGTTGATCACGTAACTTATGTGACGCCAAAAAAGTGTGAAAAATCTCACTATTCCAACTCCAAAGCTGTTTCTTTTTGTCAATTGACCTGTTTTCATTAACCAGAATTATGTTTGTAATTTCAATTTGCGCAATGTTATGGTTAATGGAAACACAGCTAGTGACTGCAAGGAGTTCAAGCATCACCTTGACACCTGAGATGTTTAAGCTGAAATTTTATGTTATGTTATGCTTAGTTGTGTCTTTAGTGTTTTGATTTCACCTTTATTTACTGAGGGATCTGATTCGTGTTTTTGTACATTTTAGGGTATGTGCATTTTTGTGCAACCTTTGGGCCCTTTTTATCTAATTCAAAACAAACATTACTTCCCATTTTTCCACATCACTGAGTCAGTTCCTCTCTGAATTATTTTATGTAATCACTTTTTACTCGTACTTTCATGGCACTAAAATGAAAAAGCCACACAAAACAAACTCAAATCTCACCAATATTTATTACCTGTTGCTTCATGCATGCAGCAGAACTAAGCAGCTATATAAAGGTTATAAAGCTTGAATTTCCCTAACTAATCTCTCCAACAGGGCGTCTCACAACAGAACCTCGATAACTTTATGGTCACTGACTTCCTGACTGTGTGTTAAGCCCCGCCCACCAGCCTATAAGTGTGTTTGCTAGAATCACTGGACTCTGATCACAGGTCTACAACTCGACCGCCTGTTTTATGACTGTACTCGCAGAATAAACCCACAAGACCAGACACTGGCACCACCAGGAGTAACATCTGCTCTCAGGGACTTTATGGCCACTTTGTGTGCAGCATGAGACCTGAACTGTGCTAGCAGGTCCATACAGTCGCTTTTATGGTGCGTGTGTTTGTCTATCGGCTGCTTTCGTAGAGATAACTCAACTTCCCTAATAATATATTTAGACATGGAAGTAAATAATGTGATTATCGAGAGAAAGAATACAGTTTATGTCTAAAAACGTCCATTCATTGTCTGTACTAAGCTTATTATAACTAACCAAAACAAACAACTGAAATTGAGAAAACGGTAATTACTGGAGAAAAAAAAACTATAATTAACTGTAACTATATTGTGAGTTACGTAACTAAAACATACTGAAATCAGAGAAATAATACCCTCCGTTTTTGTGTTTACTACCCTTTCAAACTGGTGATTTTTCCCTACACAAGCAGTTTACGTCATCTGTGGGCAAATTATGGCACTCCATAATCCTCCTGGCGGGAATTACACTAGTCTCCAAAATGGCGGCAGCAAAAATTTAAATTGGGATAAAACGCCAAAGTTATTTGGTTGTTCAATAATAATTGAAAACATTTTTTTTAAATGGTATTTTTTGTTGAATATACATTACCCAATAAATATATATATATATATATATATATATATATATGGATATATACATACATTTATTCACATGCCTGTTTTCACAAATCAGTCATGAGCAACATTTTTTTAATCAAAACCAACAACAACAAAACCTCTTCCATGTCAAAGTGACTTTGACTAGGCCACTCTATAACATCCACCTTGCTGTCTTCAGACCATTTCTGTGTAGCTTTAGCTGCTTCATTCATTTGATCTTCTATCTTCACAGGTCTTCCAGGGTCAGCTACCAAGAAGCATCCCCACAGCATAATGCTGACACCACCATGCTTCACAGTGGGATGACGTATTTTGTTGATGAGCAGAGTTCGATGTCTGCCAAACATAGTATCTTATTTGTTGACCAAAAACCTTCATTTTGGTCTCATCAAAATGGAGGAAGAAAGACAGTGGAAGAAAGTTTTTGTTATCAAAGAACTTTCTTCCATGTGACCAGTTTCCCACAAACTCTAGTCAAGACTTAATTTAAGTTTTGTCAATGGTGGCTTTCAAATGAACACACTCCCATAAAGTTTGACTGGTGAAGAATTGATGAAACAGAAATAGTCTGCAGAGTCGCCCCAATTTCAGCTTATGAAGCTTGTAACTTCGACAGGGTAGTCAGTGGTGTTCTGGTGGTCTCTCTCACGGGTCCCCCTCGGGAACGGTCACTCAGTTTGTGAGGACGATCCGATCCAGACAGATTTATACATGTAACATATTCCTTCTATTCCTTGGTGATGGATTTAACTGAACTCCAAATTCAGTGATTTTGAGATTTCCTTGTATTCATCTCCTGAGTTATCCTTTTCAGTAAATTCTTCTCTTATTTGTGTTCTTTTGTCTCCATGCTCCAGTGGTTACCAGGAATACTGATTAACCAGTGACTGGACACAAGCATCTTTATATTACAAGATTTGTACTTTGACTCTCTCCCAGGACTTTTCATTTGTTTTTAGTCCCATGCTCTAGACTGCTGGAGCATGGGGGTATTTATTTTGTATGTCCTTCACTCATAGATCATTTCCCATACAGTCAAAGTTATATTTTTCAAACTCCTGTAACGACCAATGCAAACCAATTTCCAGGTTCATCTTCTTCCTAAAGCCTTCAGATAGCTCCTCAGGAGGGAGAAATTGCTGCAACGTTTGTGACTTCATGTTTATAAGATCTGATTCAGATGACTGTATGCACACACATTTTTGTCATATTACATATTACTTGAATTTTACAGTGTTATTAAAATTTACATTAAATATCCACATGTCAAAATAAACTTGAAACATTACTCTCTACCAAAATAGAGTGTTCTGAATTTCAATAGTATGAAGAGAAATTGTATAATGAAGCCCGGATTAGGAACACGACAGGTTTTTTAAATTGTTTGGATAGACATTATTAATTCTGTGTGACCATGTTTACCTATTTATCCAGAAATTATAGCCCTTTGCGGAGCTTCAGGTAACAAGGATTAGGGTTTAATCACACAGGGAATCTATGCGAGTGATGTTTTGAGGGTGTCTTTTGGGAAAGTCATCTGATGAGTGGGGGATTTTAGATGCATCTTTTTCACAAATTTAAACATTTTCTATCATTTATTGTCTTAGTCTTCACAGGAACTTTTTAATGCATCTTATCTCATTTCCATGTGACTGCAGCCTTATTTTCTTTCAGCCTTTCTGCTTTGAAACCTGGTAACACTGGAGGTACATCTTTATAGAAATTTCTTCCCAAATGGGGGATACAGAATAAAAGACTTGGAATATTATTTTCTAATTATATTGGACTAACAATCCACTGGTCGCTTTCCAACTGAATGATTTATTCATGTGTAAGGCCCTAAGCAGAATTTGATTCAGTGTAGAGTCAGGGAAAAAGAGGCCAAATCTTTATTGATTTGCGGGTTAGTTTATAGTTACACTGTGTAACTATGTTTGAACTACTACCATTAACATTGCGGTAGATAACTTTTATAAAAATACATTTTTAACATATTTGTTATAAATGTCACTATGACCTTGAGGTATAATATGGGATGGATAATCTTGAGCATACAAACTCAAGATTGTTGCTGTGCAAATGGCAAAGGATCAACATAAAGTTGCGGATTCAAAGCAGACTCTGCTCTGGGGGAGGAGCAGTAGTGCAACAGCAGAAAGCAAGGGGGAAGGGTGCATATTTCAGTCATGTGTGCCATCACATGATTGGAGTATGTATTTATTTTATGATGCTCCTTCCTAGCATGTTTTACGTGTAGCCTGTTGGTTAGACAGGTGTAAAGTTCAGTCTGCAACTTCATCATGTCACGACAAGTAACATTTTCCTGAGTTTTTCGTATTTCTCATACTTCAGATCATTCTGTACCAAAAGTGTTAATGTCTTCCACAGTGCCTCACAAGAGGTCAAATGGTTATCCGCTTAACTGGCTAGAAAAACAAAACCATGCCAGCCAATAAAATTATTTGGTTTGCTATAATAAACAAATCTTCATCAGTGCAGACAGAGCATCTGTATGATGGAGAATGAGATTCAGAAACATTATCCCTCGGTAATTGCCCACACATTTTAAAGATACAAATAATGTGTTTTGTGTCATGTATGCTGCAGCATCAAATGTATGAACAATAAACAAGTACTATTTACTTATTTACTGAAAGCAGTGTGTCTTTGTCGTTGTATGAACATAAGCCAAATACAAAATAATGAGCTTGCAGTTTTTTCTGTCATTCCCCAGCCAAAACACTAACAAGACAAAAATGCATGAACAACAAATGCTTCTTTAACCACCAATATGATGTTGATTCTTTATTAAGGCAATAATTCATAAAGAGTTTGTCAAAGTAGGGTTTAATAAATTAAAGTGATCATGCACAGGTTGTATAGAAAAACCAATACAGTACAAAATTAATTTCACAAATAATGCCATTTTATAGCACAATAAAAATGTTACCGTCAGGCAAATGCACCAGCGTTTACATACAGAAAGTCGATTCAACCAAAAACTGTGGGTCACTTACAAACGATTAAGGAGGTAAAAAAATACAGCGTCATAAAAATCACCTAAGAAAATTTAGTAGCTTATTTCCATCTTGATGTACAAAGTTTCACAGAAGTAACTGCAGAGCCAGCAGAAAGGAATGTGGACGACAACTACTACCTACAAGACAGACTAACGCAAAATCACAATCTTAACACGTGCTAAGATACAACAACAAATCAAAAGAGACCTCGCACCATGCATGCGGGCCTATCAGTTTCTAAAAACCCCCCTACAAAAATGGGGAGTCAGTGAATAGGTGTAAGGTGCATCACGTGCACCGAGAACAGATGTTAGTCCGTATGAAAGGCATTAAAAAAAGGATCCATCATTATAATACAAAAATGTATTCACATAAGTGAACAGCTGAAAAACAGTCTTGATCAGAGCTTAAAAGAGCACGTCTTCGCTTTTGATGAGTACCTCCACCACCTGCCTCTGGTAGCGGATGTCGTTCAGTGCTGTCATGGCGTCCTGGTTGGGCGCACGCATGAGGGTGGGCCCAAAGACAATGCCGAGGTTTTCCGCACTCATCAGATTGAATTTCTCATTCTGTGTTACCCTGAAATATTTCTTACAGTTAGACATACATGCAACTCCCTGCCAGTGTGAGAGGAATGAAAATAACATTGGTGTTGTTTTCATGTCTCTTCCATTCTCTTAAGTTGTTTTAAATTTCATTCTATCCATTAGCTGTTACAGGGCTTGTTTGCATTACTCACCTTTTTAAATGGGCCATGAGGTACTTGAGAGTTTCCTTGTGTGATGGCGGCAGCAGAGCGAGAGCCTCCCGGAAAGCTTCCAGCTTCTTCTCAGGATCTGTTAGCTCTGCCAAACAGAGAGGATGACGTGATCAGCATGAAAAGATCACTGAAAGGGACACAGGGGCACAGGCTTGGGGGACCAAGGGGCAAAGTGGCTCAAAACATCTACATGTAAGAGTTTCTATTTAAGACATATCTTGTTTGAAAGTTTTTGAATTACCCAGAGAAAGACAAGCACAGGGAAAAGCAAATCCTGTCCATAAAAGTAAAGAAGGCAAATACTCGTACTACAGCACATTTTACATTTAATGGTAGTATATAGAACAAATCTAGAAAATATATAATGTAAGAAAAAAGCAAATATATGGTATTTAATGGTCATGTTTGTCTTGTGCAGAGAAATATGTCACTGGCTTATTTTGCTAATAATAGTAGTTAGGACTAAAACAAACAGCAAACCTCACCTGTTTTCCAAATTGTTTACATCTTTTGGTATGAATAATAGCTAAAGCCAGATAAAACCGCCTACTGAGGTATCTGGCATTTTAAATTATTTATCCCTTTAGAAGTAGTCAGGCATCACTCTATCCTCAAAGGAAGCAGTGAGGGATAAAAGTACTTCCTGTTGTTGGCTAAAAGCAATTTGTATCAAAGAGCAATGGGCAATATTGTTAGATATTAGTAGTTTAAACAAGGCAAGACTGGATTTTTTGGGAAAACATAATTAAGTAAAATGCACAATCTGCACCAACAAGAGATATAGTTACGGTAGGTAAATTAGGCAAAATAAATAGAAAGAGGTATATAATGTGCTTCAGATGGGTTTCCGAATGTGTCCGGTTACAGATCACATTTGGCATAAGCCTATTTTTATTTTAGGGTTTTGTAATTGGTTTGTTAATTAAAACTTATTGCATGCATATTGGTTTTATTGTGTAGCTTAAAGTAATTTTAACTGGTAGGTCATCTGTGCTGATTATATAAAAATCAAAATGGGGCTTTTATATAATCAGGGCTTCAGTGCTGAAAATTAGCAAAAGTTATAAAAGTTCTGTACAGCACATCAGCTGCATTCTGTGCATTATTAAAGTCTATTCTGTCCTACTTTATTTTAAATAACTTCAGCTAGTATTTCAGCAAAGCAATCCGATGTCATAAATTTACATAAATCTGAGTTCCACATTACCAGTGTCTGCAGGTCTATTTGTTTACAGTTTACCTCTATTATGGTGTATTTTTTCTTTACTTATCAAAGATGTGATATGCCACATTTGCTCCATCTAGAGATCTTATGCAAAATAAATATTAAACTATTATCAATATTTGCATGCCTTAGATGACTTCTTAAACCTACTTGTGGCCTCGATGAACCTGGGGTAAGCGTCGTAGGATATCACAGGAACAGGCAAATCCCTGAGGTACAGCTTCAGCGCGCTCGTGATGATATTGATGTCTTCATAGGCGTTCACTGAGATGTCTGTCTTCTCACCGTCTGCAGAGATATGTGGTAGGATAAGGGAGACAAGAATGGGAAAATGAGAATGCTTGTACTGAAAATGGCTCACATCAACACTTTCACATCACAGTGTAAACTGAGGAGTAAAGACACTGCGTTACGGTGTTGGGGAAAAAAAATGTAATTTTCGCTCTCTCTCTTATTTTTTTCCTGGAGTATCAGCTATCATGCCTTTGGCCTGTTTAATTCTGACTTTGGCTCATTTATGCATGCTTTCCAGAGGAGAGCGTGGCCTACTTGTGCTGGCAGACTGAGCATCACAGCGCTGTGAGCTGGAATGACACTCTGTCATGGATGATCTCCTGCATGCGGATCTGGCTCAGGATTCAGGCCGCTGCTGTGGGGTTTTTCTTACAGTTAAAATTCATACAGCACTCGACCACGACAAGTTTATTCTCACTAAGTTGACTACTGAATCCCAACACGGCCATGTTTAAGACAGAGTGTCCTCCCTATCTGTCCACACAGTGATATCCAACAGGAGTCGGAAATGTCAGAATCTGCACTCCCAGATGGACTCTAATCCTGTCAATTTTCCATTAATCTGAAGAGATCTGACAGTCTTGTGGACATATAAAAACAGGATTCAAGTCTCATCCTTGACTTGATAACAATCTATAAAACAAAGAAGACAAACCTTTATCAAATCCCGACTTGACTTCTTCCACCGAATCGCTGAATCCGGATATTCTGTAAAGGCCCTCTGACTTCAGTCCTCAAAGACAAAACATGCAAACATTCAAATATCAAACAAGTTCTTAGGAGAGATTTAGGCTATTTTCACCTGCATTTAGCAACATCTAATTTAGGAATAAATCTGAAGTATTCAGAGGAAACTAAAGTCAAAACATCCTCAGTATCATGCAATAAAGGAAACATGGGTCTGTGGAAACAGTTTTCTGCATCATTGGGCAAAATAATAAAGCCATTAATCAAACTTAGGTACAGACAGACATTAGAGGGGAGACAACGAGAGTTCTCTGAATGATTTAACTGAAATGCAATCAACTAAGACAGCAGGAAACAGAGTAATGTTTTCCTCATTACACATTTACAATTACCAGCAATCTCATCACTCCGCTCAGCCTCCGCTTGCAAACAGAAACATTAAATTAGTCTGTAATTGAATCAGACTTTAAGCACTACAACCAAAAGGGTACATATTGAAGGTGAGCTGAAAGAAAACTGTTTTAAAATACAAGAAACAAGGTTTCTGAATAGTTTAATTGTTTTGTTCCAGCAGCATTATTTGCAAAGATACTCCAAGACAAACATGTTGAGTCACAATTATTGTATTTTAGTTGGAACTGTAGGATCATTTTAGCCATTTAATTGATTAGTTTTATGATTAAGTCAACACTTTGTGTTGGTTCATTACACAAAATCCCAATAATGACTTATGGGTGTAATGTGACAAACTGTGAGAAACATCAAGGTGAAAAGTCATTATAATTTTTGCTTGTGTATAAAATGTATAAAAACTAACCTCTGGACTCTATTTCCCGTATGCACATGTCCACCACCATGGGTCGGGCTGTGTTGTAGGCCTTCACCAGGGTTGTGAGGTCACAGCTGTAAACCTTACGGATGTGTCTCAGGTCAGGCTTGCAGTCGTTAGGCACCTGAGCCGAGCACTCTTTGTGAACATTCATACCACAGTCTACAAAAAGAAGAGGAGTCAAATCATTAATAAGCAGTTGATTTGACATGACGTTCTTTTTGCTTGAATGCACTTGGCAACAAATATAATCCAAATCTCACTGGATGATTTGTGACTGTTCATTTTTTCATATTAGCTTCTAAATGTCACAGCACCTCTGGAGAATTTGTTTCATCTCCTCACAGCATTGGAGTAACCTTGAGTACCAAATAGATCCATTCCCTTCCAGATGGCCTTAGATGAATTCAGATGAACCAATTAAAGAAAGATGAGCTAAAAAAAACAAGACGGGAATGTGCCGTGCAATGTTCTGGTTGCCCAAAAATATCTACCAGACATAATACGCTCTTTGACTAGTGTTTGAGGAGAATATCAGGAAAAGCAGAACGTATTGTATCTTTCTCTCAGTCACAGCGTACGAGGCCTTGAGGCGCAGCTTCTTTCATTGTGTTGAGAACAGAGCATCAGCAGGGAGAGAGACAGGCTGCAGCTCTGCTCTTTAACAGGGACACATATAGGGAGTCAGAGGCTCAGTGAAAATGCTGGTGCCCAGAGGAAGGCCAGTCAGCGCAGGGCTCTATTCTTTTCCAAATCTAAGCTTGCGCTCATTGTCAGTGGAAGCAGCGATCGAGGCGCTGCGGGCTACAGAAGACCTACTTTCCCAGCTTAAAATGGGCCACCTCTTCAGCTCTTTAGATCTTAGATGAGTTTGTGTCTTCAAGATGTAGTGGGGGGTATGTTTCACAAATGCAACCAGCTGCTTTAAACAAAAAGCTATTAAGAAATATACATTTGAGAACCAGGAAAGAAATGTTGCATTTTCTGTTTTGTAAAGAAAAAAGCTGTGAAAGCTTCGGAAGCTTTTAGCATTTGAGGATAGTTTGATTAATATGGGTCCCCAGAGAAATTTGCACTGCCTGCTTTTATATGCATTGATGCAGAAATGTAATTACCCTAAGAGATGATTCTCTTAAAGACATGAGACAGGCCGTATAACAGGGATGTGCGTGTCATCGGCTGCAAGCCTGCTGAGCTACCCTTGTCCGTGTGAGGACGGTGGTGGTCCGGGGTCTCAGGTGGGGGAGGCTGATCCCAAGGGAGTCCAGACTCTGACTCTTGCTATTCTCCCATTTGAGAAAGGGTTGTTAATTTTCTTATCAGCATATTATCATCCCAGTCTAGAAAATGTATTGGACGCCTTTCTGTCTGGAAAGATTTTTGAAGCACGTCTTGTTTTTATATATATTATTTCAAGTGTTTAGGTTAAATAGGGCTTGACCCAGCTCTATGATTGAAAGGGGCTGAATTTTAATGTGTGTGTGAGAGAGAGTGGGAAAAAAAAAAGCTCCTTTCCACACAGTCCCAACTCTGCACCTCATTAAAGAGATATGCCAGCTTTGTTTTCCTTCACAGGCATGATGGGATGAGGCTGGGTGGGTCGGCGGGTGGGGGGTTTTACTCTGATGAGGAAATGTGCCACAACAAGCACAAGCAGAGCCTCGCTCTCTGGCGCTGGGCCAAAAACAGTTCACACATACAAAAAAGAAAGAAGGGGGGCTGGAAGAACAGTGAGGTTTTTTTTTTGGTATGCAAATGTGAGAATCATGGGAGACATTGCTGCCCCAGATTCAGCGAGCTGGGGTTGAGTCTGAAGGAATGATGTGTCTGTATGTAAGTGGCTGATAAAGATTAGCTTCCACCATAGGCTTTATATAGATTGTTGTCAGCGCTCAGCATCAAGTTGTTAATAATTAATATCAGATCTCTTGCAGACTTATGTGACACACTTTGTTGCATCAATAAAACATCAAAGACACACACCAGACTGGGTTGTAGGGCTGAGATAGAAATCTCACCTGGAGTATTTGACATGTTGGAGATGAAACGCACTCAAGGAATTTTACTCGCAACTTAAGGACTGAGCAAATTCAGAAAGTCAGAAAATGACTGCACAAAGTGGGTGAGTATGCAAAACGAGTTGATCAGAATTTTTTGGCTGTTTTCTGATTCATGTTTTTTTCTTTTAAAGCTTTGACTTGGTCATATTGATTGCATGGAAGGCTGTTTAAAGATATTTTTGTAGCTTGAAAAATCATAATTTTACATTTGGAGCAACCACCTTTGACAGTATTTTTTTTTTTTTAAAGTAAGATCAAATTATTAAATATTTGATCATATTTAGTCCTCAGCAACAACTACCACACCAAAGGCGGTTGTCAGCATGACTTGGTAGTGTTCATTATGGTGCCTCCACTGATTGGAAATATATGGGATTTTTGAGTTTCCAACTGGCTGGTCACGGATCTGTGCCTCTCTAGTGAATGTTCTTCAAATGTGCTCAGTCTGGGTAGCATAATCCATCAACGGAGATGATGAGGAGAGCTGTAAAATGCATCAATTCCATTTGACTTATTTTGTATCTTCAGCCCCAGAAAGCTGTGAATTTTTATCCCAGAAAGTAAATTTTCCACATGACTGATCCCCATACTACTTAATGCAAACAAAAGTAGGTCAAAAATAAGGTTTTAGATCCTATTGCATATATGTTGCATCACAGCTTTGTTGTACAATCAATAATCCCCAAACAAGAGTTGAGAGTTTTGGATTAAAATTCAATAATCCAGCTCCAGATGTACTATAAACCAAGTAACCTATATAGCGTAATGCTCATTTTGAACACCACCAGTGTAACAAAGAAATGTGGTAAAGAGGCATAGCAGTTTATATAATGTTGCTTTATTGTGATAAATTGAACATACCTGCACACTTGACCCCCTGAGCCATCAGCCCCCACATAAATCTGGCACAGTGTTCGCACCAGTGAGGCCCCCGGAAGGTGTGGACCTGCAGCAGGAAGGACAGTCAGACGAGTCCAGCCATTTAATCTATCTTATTTACACAAAAAAACATTTGACCTCTTTCCGCTCCTTCCCTGAACCTGGGTTTGTTTTTTATTTTTACATGGCCCACCACTCAAAGCGACAAGTGAATTTGGGGTGAAAATGTATATCTATCATTTGGGTCCAAATGGGTTTTCAGTTGCTTTTGTGATTTCAAGTCATTGGGAACAGGAAATTGTAAGAGAATGAGGCAATTTAAATAGCTTGTTAATTATGCTAAATTCATATATTTAAGAAATATTTTATTGTTTTTAAGGAATTTGGATTAAATTTGATCATTTGTAGTTCAAAAAAATTAAATACAGCAAACCTAAACTGTATTATTCAAAAAATAAAAGAAATTATTTGAAACATACTTTATTTAACCGTTTTTCTTTTACTTGACTAAAATAGAACTTTTTAAAAAAAATTTTTTCAATGAAATCAGGATCACCTTTTATTGTCACCAGCACAAAAATCACAAGTTGGCCACTTAATAATGATAATGCTTAAACAAATGTTTTTGCATACCCGGCATTTCCCAGGGCAGCATTTAGTAAAAGTATTTAAATTTTATTGCAACAACGAGTGTGAAGGGCATATAGTAAATGTCTTAAAGAAGTAGGTGAAGGCGTTTGTGGACAAATGATGGGCAAGCTTGCATCTTTGTGAGATGTTCACACAGTGGCTGTATAATAAGTTGCTGGGAGACTTTTCAGTCTTTTACAGTGGAGCAAAGATTGCTCCCACACTCCAGCGGGTAACAACAGTCCAGCCAATCAGAGAGGCCCCTGAACCAAACAAGAAAAAAAAAACAATGGTCTGCCAGTTTTCCGGCAGCAAGTTAATAAAAGACACAGGCGGAAATGTGTTTTTGTATTTGTCAGAGGCTTTGAAAATATAAAAAACAAAAATACCTTTCATAAATACATGATAATTTAATGCTTTTATAGAGATTTGTTGTTTTCTCACCTCTCTGTTCTTCTTGCAATCTTGTGCTTCTTGTGTTTGCTCATTATTACAACTGCATCAACAGCAATGTGTTTCTTCGATTGTTAATACTGTTACTCCTAGTTCTTTACCCTTGTTTGTTTATTTGTTTTTTTGCCATTGTCTGTTTCTTTACTATTGCTTCCTTTTTCTAGCTGATGCAAAGGACTTTGTGTTTCCCTTGATGTGCATGAAAACCACTACACAAACAAAGATTTAATCGATGAACTAGAGATTCATTTTACCAGATTTAACTGCAGAATAACGGGTAAAATGCAAGCAGAAATCATAATCACTAAGACTGAATTAAGATAAGAACTTCAGGCAATGATTTTTGTTTTAAATGTAATTGTTGGTGTTAGAAATCATGAAATCAAAAGGATTTTATTTTATGTTTCTAACAGGAAAACATTGTTTTTTTTCTGTAATTCCAAAATATTTTGAGTTTAATTAACTGTCAAGATGTCTAATTAGGTTTAAGTTTTAAAAAAACTCAGCTTTGTCGCACAATTTTATGTTTTGCCCATTTTGGCAGCGAAACACCATCAATACTGTGCATAATTACAAACTTCACACATGCAAAAGGATAAAATGCAGCAATCAGCAAATTGAAAGGGCAAAGCCGCAGGAAGAGACCAGCACAAAAAAACATTGTCAAATTCTGCTGCTGCTGCTCTCTGTCCCAAACTGAAGGTAAACAGGGATGCTGTCCTCCACTGTCTCACCATCATCCAGCATCATAATCTCCCCATCTGGTGCTCTAACTGACAGCAGTGCTCTACACCCCGACCAACAGATTTTCTTTTGATAAAGTCTCTCTGGACAGACCAAAACAGCTCTGTTTTTCACCCCCCACCCCCAAAGCCCTCCTCATCCCCCACAAGCAGCAGCCCTCCGGCCACACATGATGACATGAAGACACAGTTTTGCAGAGGCATCTTACCTTAAAGTTGTGGACTTTTTCAGACCTGGGCGACTGGACAACCTCCTTCAGCGAGGCTCTGCGAACCAGTGAGGTGAGCTGCGAGTAAGCTAACAGTTTAAGTGGTTGCCAAAAAGTGGCTGAAGGTTTCTGTGGCCCCATCCTCATTCCTAGAGCCGCCGCCAGAATGTCCTCCTGATTGGCCTCTCGGTTGGCCTTTTGCACCAGGGGCTTGTCTTTCTTTTGTACATCGTAGGACTCTCGAGATGGCATCCTGAAGCTTCAGTCCCCAAAAGGGAAAAAAGATAAAAGAAGAGTAAAAAAGTGCCAAAAATGAGGATCGTCTCCTTGATTATTTTTAAAAGAATTGACTGTCAAATAATACGACTTGCATTTTCCCATTTAAATAAGCACATCTCCAACATGAATGTCCTTTAAGAATATGATGAAAAACACCTATAAATAAGAAAAAAAAATACTGTAGTCTTTGAATCTTCACACAGTCAAGACAGCAGATCAAGTGCAGCCTCTATGATTGGAGTGCCAGGTTTTATACAAAAGGGGTGCAGCCTTGGATGCTCATGTGCTTCCCTAGGAACGTAAATGCAGATGAGATGAGTGGCTGAGCTAATCCTCTCCTCCCTGCGCAGAGCTGATATTTTCCCCTGGAACAGAAACAGCACACTGTTGTGTGTGGATGCTGACAGGGGCGGGCTGAAAGGGAGAGAGGGGGAGGAGGATGGAGGTGGACCCTCTAGTAGTGGCAGAAGATTAAATGGATCCCACCAGCCAATCACAGCGTGGGTACACCAGCTTTGTAGTAGCCGCTACTCCCCTCCCCACCACGCACGCCATTCGAGCAGGATGACATGAAATGAGAGTGGGACAATAATGAGCAATGAATGAGTCATGCATCCAGAGTGGGCTCCAGCCTGGAGAACTTGCGACAGCATGTGGGCCGTTAGAGGCGAAGCTATTTTCAAAATCAGGTTGCCACAGAAACCGGTGATGACTGGAGCCTTCAAGGGCAAAGACGCACAAGCTCAAAGCATCAGACAGAAACAGGAAATACATGGTTGCGTGCCATCATGCCGAGTGATTCAACAAAAGTCCACATTTCAAACAATACAGACTAAAATTTACCATCACGTGTACATATCCACATAAAGTAACTTCTGTAAATTACACAATCATTACTTTTGAAATCATTTGTAGCAAGGCCTGCCAGATTTGAACCTACAGGAACTCATCCATGCAGATGACTCCTCAAGGTCTTTAAAATATGAGAAGCAGAAGACCTTGTTTGTTGTTGCGATCTGAATGTTTTGTCTAATTTCCTATTGATACATCTCCAAGTCATCTACAAATGACTGGTCTTTATTTGCTACTTTAACATTTTAAAAAAGCTTTGAAAAAGTTAATTGTACAATTCATTTTTCATTTTTTTGGGGGGATGTATAAAACCTTCAATGTGAACCTGTCACTCAGTGAAAGGAGTGACAAGTTTTAGAAACACATTGAGGTAAAACAGCTTCTGTAAAGGGGTACCTGTAATTTTTTTTACCCTAACAGTACTTCAAAACCTGTTTGGAAAAAAAGAGGTAAACTGAATACTGAATACTTTATAGGTACGTAGGACAGGTATGTAGTTCAATCTCTTATAGTAGTCCAAGTACGTTCTTATTGGTTGATCAGTCCCTTGTGCTGCCTCCTCACCCAGAAGAACTGTGCTGTGTTTGAAAAAATTGAAGTAAAACATAAGAATAGGTTTTTCCCTCCCAGGTCAGAAAGGACCAATCAACCTTTTGAGTCATAGCTGTCATAATTGTTTTATTTGCATCATACTGGATGTTGCATCCATCTATTTTGTGCAAAGTTCTTGCTTTATTTTTTGTTTTGCTTTTCCTCCACAAATTCAATATGTGCTCAGTGTCCCTTCAGCAACGGTCTTTGAGTGTCCAATCCAGATCAGTAGGTGAACCAAAGTGGGGATCCTCCAGACATCCAAAGGCAGTGCCAGAATGGACAGCAAGCCAGTTTCAGAATGACCTTTGGCAGACAGAGCAGCTGTTGGCACAGAAGATCCTCTAGAGATGACTGCAAGGGAACCGCCTTAGCAAAAATTAGTCCTGTGAAAGTCACACAGTCCACATTTGACTCAGTAAGGTTCTGATTTCCTGTTCCATTTAGAGGTTCTTGTGATAAAAACTCCTAAAATCTGGTTCAGGTTAAAGTGGAAATTAGAAACAAAATAATGATGTAAAACTGCTTTCTTCAGGGGAACTTCATTATATCCTGATAACTCTTATTATCCAGTTCAATTGTTATTTTAAGTGTTCATTCTCTAGTCATAACATTTTTAATCCTGTGGTCTCTTACTCCAGTCTTTGAGCACCTATGTTCTGCAGCTTTTGTTGACCCTGGTTCTGCATACCTGCATAAAATGGCTGGAATAGCTCTTCAGCATACAAATAGCTTCTGTAGAGACCTATTAATAATCTAATTATTTGATTCAAGTGCTCTGAAGCAGAGACATATGCAAAAGTTGAAGGACCTCAGTTCTTGAGGGCAGGAATTAAAAAATCCAGATTTAACCTGTAGTTGGAGAGTAGAAGTGGTGATTTTCGTTTTGCTTAAATAGCAAATGGAATAGGTTAATTGTAAATTAAATTATTGAATCAGTTCAATTCTGTAGCTCTTGTTAATGATTCTTAATGGTTACAATAGCTTCATTTTTTATTTATTCTGAATAAATTTTTAAATCTGAGATATAGAAAAATCCTGAATATTTCTAAGTAACAGGATTTTTGGTCGATTTTGATGCCAATTGAGTTATAAACATTAATTTAATTTGGGCACCTAAATTAAATCTCTTATCTATTCAATGATTACCTTCTTGAATGCCAGTTATGTAAACCATAAGAATTAAAACCCAGAATGAGTCAATGTATTTTCAAATCACTGCAAGAGCACACCAAAATGTTTTTATTGCAAATAAATATTCAGTTTAAGAATCTCCTTTTAGCCCTTAAATTATGGTAAAATATACAATAAAGAATTAAACGGCATTTGTCTGTGCCAGCCGTGCAATCTGCTTGCTCTTTCTGCTCTTTCTTTGCAGGCTTTGTCTGAATGTTCATTTCCTTGAGGTATATGCTGACGCAAGCCTTTGTGTTCTCCGCATGCAGATGAAGTCTCAAATATAACACTGTGATTGCAGTATGGAAGAAAAGAAACTTCAGCCTGCCTGTGTTGTTCACACTTCAAGTCAAATGTGATTACACTCCCACGTTTGAGGGTTAATTCAACCTCAGCTGCTGACGTTCTCACCTTTTTTTACAGCAGCGGAGGAAGGGACTGCGTGCAAACTGGAGAACAAGAGGTCGATGGTTTGAGTTCACGCTGCTCCTATTTTATTGGAGAGATTTCAGCATGAGGGTATGAGCAGCAGAGAGGAGGAGAAAAGAGGCTTTGAAGATCTGAGTGATTATGTAGAATGGCATCCCAAACTGGGCTTTCTGACAGGGACAGGTTTGAAACATGAAAGTTGCGAGACAGATTCCTTCCAGAGCAGCTGAAGTCTCTACTCATGCGGTGGACCTGAGAGCAATAGATAAAATACAGTGAGGGCCTTTTATATCCATCGGTCTGTCCTCCTCACACCTGGAGCAGTTTCTACAGGTTTTGGAGAGTAATTGTGTTTCCTGCTGTTGACTGCTTCTGTCCCAGTATGTGGCTCACTTTGACTGCAGCTCTAATTGACACTGATTGATTTTCTTGTTTTCCCAAACATGCCCAAAGATGGGACCCTTGAGGAAAGATGCACAGGATGTGGGATTTTTCCATCTGTGTCCGGCCTGAACAGACTCCTCTGCATTCAGGGTTTACACAATAATCCAGTCCTGACAATTTAGTTTAATTCTGACTTAACCCAAAAAATACAACCTGAAAAACTTTATTTCCCTTTTTTTTCTTCCAATCTTTTCTAATCCATTAAGCTGTGGCTGAACATTTCTGCTGGGTTCAGGAACTGTTACATAAGGAAGCGTTGGTGTGATTGCAATGCTGACCCAAAATGACATAAAGACCCATTTATTCTCATGGAATCAATGAGTGCTATTTCTAGTGCAGACATTCATATAACAGTGTTTGTGATTAAAGAGGGACAGCCAAACTAATCCATTCTAATTCACTTCCAGAGCACATGATGAAGTAAAGCCAACGAAAACTTTAAATCAATGTAAAGTGGCTGCAGAAAGTGTTGGAAATTCTGTTACATAATTCTGCAAACTGCACTGTACAGTAATTGTTATAATGCGAGACAAACCATTCAGCAAAACCTGAATGTTAATAAAGACTGATGATAATTCTGTCCTTTGCAACTTTTAAATGCATTATAGTCAATATTCAATAACATACATTGTAGTTTGAGTACTCATTAGCTCATTTACAAATACATGTTTTTTAGTATCAAGAGAGAAAACACTAATGTGGCAGAAACCTGAAGCAGAAATGCAGACAATTCAGAGAAGGTAACCTTCAGCAGCAACTGTCTCTTCTTTGTGTATTATGGATGCTGTAGTTTATTGGGTTAGATGTCTAGGTGGCTCCACAGTTTTTGATTCCTTTTTTTCTTCCTCAGTCTTTCTCTCATGAACTTTGTAACATATTGGAGGTCTAGGCCATGAAGCTACACAACCTCCTTTAATCGCCTGTGAATTCATGTAATCTCTGACAAAAGCTCAATCATCTTAGATAACATTGTCAACATTCATGTCTAAGCCACCCGTTCTCTTTAAAAGTAGATTGCAGAATTAGTGCTAGTAGGTTTGTTGTACCTTGTTTGTTTTGTGTTGCCTTTACTTTATTCAGTCACTGTAAATTAGACCTTATTGTGATTTTTAATACAAGCTGTGATTATAAGTAGTTAATTTAACTCACTAAACAAACGTCAGTTTTGATAAGCATTTTGAACATCCCTACGTCTTTGAAACCGTGGTTGGTGAATAGTTCAATGTGATTTTTGAAGAATTAATTCATGAGACAAATTTAATCTTAAAAAATTATGAGACTAATTATTTCCACACTTAAATGTAGCAACATTAAGCATATCCAGACTACATGTTACTATGTAATGTTACTATGTCTTGTATCAACCAAAAACAGTGGCTAGAGGGTTCTTGGGCTCATGTGTAAAAGAGCAACATTTTGGAAAAACTACCTTTGAGATAACCAAGCATGCAAATACAATCTCTAAGAATATTTTGAGGACTTTAGGGTGGTGATGCACTGTTTTATTGCAATCCAGCATGAGGATTGATATGCCATAAATATAGTCAAATATGTGTACGTTTGGGAAGCAAATATCATACAGTGTGTAACATAGCTAAGGACTAAAAGTTTATACTATTATTTTACAACAGGATAATGATCTTTCACAGCCCTTTGACTGAACAATGGGAAACTTGCATGCCAAGGGTTTTGCTAATGCTTTCTTAGCCTACATTTATGAATCTGTGAATAGAGTCCAGGAAAAGCAGACTCAGATAAATATTGTCTTCCCTTTTAGCACAAAGAATGTAAATTAGACATTATGTTGTTGATTTTCTACCTCAAAATGACAGAAACCTTTTCAGTGTGAAACAGAGTCTGCTTTCTTAAAGCGTAACTGCCAGGAAATACCACATATGCATAAGATGCTGCACAAATTCTCCCTTTTTTCTGCTGCGCCTGCAAGAAACGCAGAACAAATTACACCACATTTTACCCGAACAAATAGATTACCTGGGATGAGATCCATCTGTGCATTGACAGTGATTTATGGTAGGCTGCTATCACACTTCGCTATTCACACTCCAAGGTCAATCTAGGCATAGGGCACAGTCAACACAATGCATGTGCATAATATAGAGTGACTAAAGCTTTGGCTGTATTTTTAATACAATATCACAAGAGAGAGATCATAAGAGTTTGTTGTATTGCCAAAACAATTGTGATGGGTGCATTTCATTTTATAATTTAATCATTAATAATCCAGTTTGTTTCAGAATTATAGGGTTGAATTAATTTGGCTTTTGTTGTTTCTGGGTGCAAATATCTAGAAGCAACCTCACATTTACAGTCAATAAAGTGCAAATGTTTTAATTAATCCTATGCTGAGAAACAGTTCATTAACCACAAGAGATTATTAAAGGTAATCGCCTACATTTATGAAGAATGACTGTGGATTAGATGGAATGACAAATGACTGCGAAGAATAATTGAAATGCTTAATTTTTTTTTTCCTCAGTGTGTGGCTCTACACAGGACTTGTTCCCTGAATAACAATGCAAATTTCTTTTCAGAGCAAGATAAATGGCTCAGTGTGCTGAAGGCGTCTGTGTGGCAGAGAGGTGATATAAGGGCCAAAAGAGTTAGTTGGCGTCTTTAAATATTTACCGAGCCTTGAGCAGAAAAAAGTCAAATCTGTGGAAAATAAAGAGATACTGTTATACCACAAAAGCTGCACAGGACTGGAAAAGCACATTTTGTTTTATTGAATATTACATTGTATTTAAATATTTTATACCTGTGCAGAATAGATACATATTTTTCATATTAAAACCGGCAGACTTGTAGCCATGAGCTCTGCTTGATCTTTTTATAAATTTACAGCTAGTTGCTTGCACTCTTCAGAGAACAATAATTTTAAAACAGTGGGAGTTTGGAGCAGTTTTCATTCAGCTGCCTCTGAATGAGTTGAATGTCAGCATGAAATTGTGTTTTTATGAATGCCCACTGATGAACATCTGAGCACACAGTGTTTTCATAACCACTGATGAATAGAATGGCTAAATATTTCACTCTTATACAACCGTACTTTACTCCTCCACATATTTGAAGATACAAAGCCTGACAGGCACTGCAGCTTCCTGCAAGAAGAGTTTTTTTAATCAACTCAGTCAGTTTTGATCCTATTAGTAACACGTTTCATTACAGTAAGATTGCACAAATAATTTTAAGATTCAAAATTCCTTCTATATGTACAAGTGTAAAGCAAAACCTTTATTGCAGTAGTTTGAAGACAGTTCTCCAAATAATAAGATGTAAGTTAACAAGAGATCTAAAGTAAGATCTACCACATGCACCAATCTCAATTCTGTCAAACATACAGCCAATACTTTAAGGTGCCAACATATTGTGTGAATATAAAAAATAACTGTGAACAGAAAACATGGCAACACAAGCTCACAAAAAATATGCTGGATTTGTTTTTTTACCCAAATGTGTTTCTGCTGTTGGACAGAAATCCCAAGTTTTTAATCAAACACTGAGCGAGGAATTGTGAGCTAGTTTGTTTGGTTAGATAGGACATCAGATTGATCTACAAACCAGATTTCACTCGACTTTCTCAACAGGATGACAAAAACTGTAAATTTACCAATATTATATACATGTCAGTTGGTTAATTTAGTTCATACTAATGAATTAGGTTTTGTTTATTTTTGCTATTTTACCATTTTTTATAACACTAGCTTCTATCTGCTAAGTAGTTAGCTAACTCTAGAGCTAACTCTATTCAATATTCACACTTTACCAAAATAACAGGTCATGAAATGTAGCCATTTTACATATTTAAAACCTGCAGAATATCTGAAACTTTGGGTTTCTTTAAACCCACTTGTTTAGAGTTGTCTTTGATTAAGAAGAACTGAAACATAGATTAATACACTTGTACATTTGATGATGGATCAAATGTAAGGTATGCTGCTTGTTTCTTGAGTGGCTATTTGTTTTTAACATGTAAAGTATTTTGAACTGCTTCATTGCTGAAATCTCCTGCAGGAAGAAATCTTTTCTCGATAGCCCAGACAGTCTGTACAAAGCAAATAGTATAGGACAAGTGTACTGTTAAGAAGGAATACGAGCAACATTAAAATATAATGGAAAAAGAAATATCCTTTATTGTCACTCAGTGAGGAAATTCAGGCGAATGAGCAGAAAAGTAAATGACAAACCATAGCATGCAGTCACACAAAGGTAAATGATAAAAACTGAAAAATAAGAAAAAGAAACTGTTTAAGTGAAGACAGAATCTTGACAGGAAACAGAAGCTTTTTGTTGTTCTTGTCACCCCCATCTTACACTGTTTTTAGCAAAAAGGACAGTCATGGAGAAAGGGACGCTTGTCGCCTCGCTGAAGCAGACAAAAGCACGAATCCTTACCTGCTTCTCACCTGCTGTTTGTGCTCACATACCTGAACACTCTGAGGGCAGTTCATGTTCTTCTTACACTGAATCATAAAGAAGAAAAAAAAAAAGAAAAAATCCTCTTGTTTTCTAGTGTTTGGAGCCAGGTGGCCCTGACTAACATTTTGGCAGCAGGCCTTGACTCGCTGATCAGTAGCCTGCTCCCTGTCTGCTCTGACTGGAGGACACAAACCTGTGGTGAGGGGACCATATTGTGTCATACCGGATTTCACTTTCTGTGTAGGAACAACATCTGTTTCTAGTGTCATGTTCCCAAGAGAACAATACTTTTCACCCACCACTGGTTTTCTCACCATCTGAATTTCAAAGACCAGTCCCTTGAGCAGACAATGGTAATTGATATTTCATAGGTGCTTGTGTATGAATAGGTTTAGGAGCAGGTTTAATGCTCTGAACACGGAAAACGGTTTTCAGTGCAATAGATTGGGTAACCCATAAAGCAATTGTTTGGGTGTTTGTGCACTAACACTGCTGAATAGCATTTAAATGTCATTGGAACAATTTGATGTTAGCTTGATTTTGGAACTTCATTTAGGTCAAAGGAAATATATAATAATTTGTAGGAGGTATGGCAAAGAAAAGATAGTAAAGTGAAGATTTGTATAAGGATTTTTGTGACGATGATGAACGGGACCATGGGAAAAGTTGTCTGAGAGTAGCAGCAGCTTGGATTTAAAAATGCTCTGTGGCTTTTTCCACTCTGTCAGTAATTCTCCACAGCAACAAAGCAGAACTTCAGACAAAAACTATAATTCAAAAAACTAAAATTATTCCAGCATTATTCCAGCATTAGGTTGAATTTTGTCATTTCTGCCACAACTGCAGCGCTAATTTCTGTGCTGCAGTTTCTTTCATGGGAACAAATGTTATTAGAACACCTTATGTTATAAGCCATGCACTAGTTGGGGAAAAAATATCATGAGTGAATGGAAGCAGCTTAAAATCTCACCGCAGTAATGTATCTGTGGACATACCACCTCCATTGGTCAGGAAGTTAAACTCTGTAAGTCCAATTACTTTTTTCTAACAGTGATATGAGGTTCAGCCCTCAAAGATACTTTAAGCTGATATTATGTGTTAATTGAACTGAGATAACAGTAATACTGAAAAAAATATATTAAAGAAATGTCAACATAATAAGGACACAAGTATTCACAAAAATGACTTAATATTTTGTTGAAGACAAAACAAATTTAAAACTTCAACAGAGTCCACACCTCCAGGAAGAAATCGTTTCTTCCTGGAGGTGCCAAGAGCCCAGATCCTCTGGGTTCTTGGCTGTATGAAGCCAACAGCGTAGAGCAAGGGATTGTTTTTTTTACCAGGCCAGCAATGGCATAATCACACATCAGAAGACAAACATCTTCAATTGTTTCTTGTAAAGTGAATCCAGAATGTGTGATAAGCAACATCATCTTAACCTTTTATATGAGTCGGTGCAGACTGGAAAATGTAGCAAAAATTTCCATTAAAAAAGTACATTTTCATATTTGATATAGTTTTGCAATCTGTGAGTATGAAAATAACCTGAAGTTATAAAAAAAAATTGGCTACAACATGTATCATGTATCAACATGTATCATATTGTTGTCAGAGAGTTTATATATATATATATACATATATATATATGTATATATATATATGTATATATATATATATATATGTATATATATATATATATATAATTAATTGTATCATTTTCATTTCAACAGAAAGTGTGCATAACGAGATGTAAATCTTTTCCTACACTTT
>CAEGAE010015056.1:0-15768 GCA_903067095.1 Girardinus metallicus | reverse complement strand
AAGAAGTTACAGGTCTGTGACAGACAGAAATCTGGCTGGTTTGTTGGTGACTAAATACTTATTTTCCACCTTATTTTTAAGTAAATTCTATAAAAATCAGACAATGTGATTTTCTGAATGTTTTTCTCATGTTGTCTCTCATAGTTGAGGTTGACCTGTGATGTCAGTTACAGGCCTCTGTCATCTTTTTAACTGGGAGAACTGGAACAACTGGTGACTGACTAAATACTTTTTTCCCCCACTGTAGGAGCCACGACTGAAGAGTTAAACAGGTAGAAATGAGCAGCAGTAGTTTATTTAGCCTGTCATAGGAGAACAATGGGAGGTAATAATTTCTAAACTAAACATTCATAATATAAATGAAGTTTAGGTCAGCAGAGCGGTGACCATGATGGAGGCAGTAAAGACGCCGTAATCCAACTCACTGTTATGGACGTTACTGTCAGATGAATGTGTGGGTCAGCAGTAAATCCTGCAAGGTTTTCAAAATGAGCTGCTGTCGTTTAATTAGCAGCAATTAGAAATGAGATTCTCCGCAGAGCCGACTGCCTCTGTTCACATCAGGAGGCTTTTCCTTCAAATGAGGATTTGAGAGGTGAATCTGCTGGCACTTCAGCCAGAAGCTGCGATGGATGTTCAAGAACCTCAGTAACATTCAGTAACGATCTCCAGCAGAACCCCTGGTGAGCCTGGCTGTAGACGAGCTGTTCCGGTCCGGTCCGTAATTATTCATCCGGTGAGGCGGGAGGAGGAGCGGAGCCAGGACGGATAGCCAGGTGGACCGGTACCACAGGACCAGACGGTCCGAACGACCCGGTTCGGTTCTGACTCGCTTCCTCGGAGGAGCTGAAACAAACCCGTTACGTCATCCCCCTCCTGGATTGTTTTTTTCCTCTTTCATTAATTTGATTGGCACGCAGCGGACGGGAGTCGGGGTTTGTGGTTGCCATGGCAACGGCCTGCTCTTTGTTAAGAGGCTACGTTACTGGCATCTGATGTGTCTGGGCTGCGATCGATAATAAACCCGACCAGAACCAGCAGAACCTCCAGCCTGCGGAGAGGAGGAGGAGGAGGATGATGAAGATGATGTGGCAACAGGAGGAAGGAGAGATTAGATGGAGACGGGAGGAGGAAGAGGAGCGCTGCTCCTTCTGCCTCATCCGGGGTCTTTTCTCTGGCACTCACTTTGATATCAAAGTAAGGTCTGTCTGTCTCTGTCTGTCTCTGTCTGTCTCTGTCTGTCTCTCTCTCTCTCTCCCCTCTCTCTCTCTCTCCTCTCTCTCTTCCCTCCATCAGGATTCTGGTTCGGTTCGGTTCGGTTCTCCTCGCCGCTCTAGTCGGTACCGATCTCCGCCAGCTGAATGCAGATTTTACGGTTCTGATCGGCCCAACAACCTGTGGCTGCTCGGAGGTTTTCCGGCTCCAGAACCGAACCCGGAATAAAGCAGTTTATTATTATGGGATGGAGACCTGTTGCCGAATCATGCTGAAGAGCAGCCGGGTCCATCAGTAGCTTCACAGCTTAAAGTTACGCATTCAAAGATGAGCAGCGCTGAACTGAATACTGTCCAGCATTTCAGACGGTGATTGGGTTCGTTTTTCAGAATCATATTTTCACTGTTGCTCATTTATGTAGAATGTAAATATTTAGCTCCAACTTTTAAAAAAATTCGCTCCAAACTAAATATTTGATTTAAAAAAGTATTTGGCTAAATATTTTTGTTTGAAGCTATACAAAATATTTCTAAATAAGTTGTTTATTGAGCAATATTTATTTATTTATTTATTTAATTATCAATTTTTTACCAACTTGGTAAAAAAGTTGGTAAAAAATATTTAGTTGGCTAAAAACAAGAAGTACTTTATTTAGCAATCTAAGCATTTTTGTTTGAAGCTAATAATTGGCAAGTATTTAGCTACAATATATTTAATATTTGGTTATGAGCTAGCTGGTATGCAAATATGTAGGTGTCTTAGAGCTAATTGTTTAGCTAATATGCTAATTCACTAACAGATGAACGGATGTTGAGTTTCAAAATAAAAGCCGGTAATAATCTACTGTGTGATCCATTGGGAAACGTCTGTATTGATGTTTGAACAGCTGAACTGCAGGGAGAACAACGTCATGTTGGGGCCACTTGTCAGGTTAACCACGGAAACCGCCCAGGGCGCCACCTGGTGGGAGACTCTATATCAGAAAATCCTGAAGACTAATTGCTTTTAAAAGCACCTGAATAGTTAAGTAACATTAACAACTGCTTTTTGTATTTGTTCGGTTATCTTTGTCTCACATTGGGGTTTATTTTACCTGAAAATGTAAATATGACAGGAAAGAATCTTTAAGGGGTTGAATACTTTTTCACCGACCTTTTTAACAGCAGAACTGGAGAAAAATACGACATAATTTTAAAATGTTTCCAGCGATAATGGAAACAATGGATGACTTATTTACCCAGAGGTTTGCTGGTAAATCTGCAGCAGGGTTTAATAATAGCAGCTGCTTATTTTAGGTTTGCAACCAAACACACACACACGCACACACACACACTGAGTTATCCTGCAAAGGGCGTTTAGCCTGGCTGCAGCTAGCAGAGGAACATTTTAATCTCATGAAACATTTCACTCCTGGCCTCAGATTCTCTGCAGGTGAAGAGAAAGATGCTGAAAATGGAGGAATGTGTTCAGACCAGGGTTAGAATAGTTTGGCTTTTTGGTTATTATACTTTTATTTAACTAAGATTTTTGTCTAATTCAGTTGGAACTAACTAATTTTTGATGTTTTCTTGTTTTATTTTAGTTTAGTTATTAGTTTTGTCATATTCACAAAGGTCAGAGTTGTTTTGTGATCATTGGTTGGGTAATAAATACCCAACAGAAGGAAAATGTATTTAATTTTAGACAAACAGCCGACAGACTCTGGAGTTTTATCAAAGTTTTTCTGTCGCCATTTTGCAGACCAACGTACGTGAAGCGCCATAATTTACCAACAGCAAATTACGGTTTGTGTGGGGAAAAAATAACTTTCACATCAGTTTGAAAGGTAAAAGGAAGAATCTTATGTCTATAATTTCAGTAAGTTTTAGTTATTTTTATAAACACATGATATTGTCCCGGTTAAGTTTTTCAACATTCAGTGAATGAAAATGTTTTCTTGATATCAGTTTTAGTTATTATGGTAGCTTTGCGACAGCTGAACTCTGAACCTTCAGAGCAACATAAAGAGGTTACAAAGTCGGCCTCCTGTCGCCTGGGCAACGTTTCCAGGACTGAAGAGAAACTCATCCACTTACACTGATTACCACAACATAGCTAAGTTTTTATGTTTTTTAAACATAAAGTTGAAAGTACAAAAAGTAAATTCACTGAGTGGAAAAAATGTAGAAAAACCGTTTTGGATAAAAGGTTTTTGCGCTTGAAACAGTTTTCACATCATGAATATTTTCATGTCATTGTTTCCGTCGCTGACATGATTTTAATGACTTGTTGTGTGAAGAAGCTTCTTCAGATGTGATTTTAATTTTCCTCATTTAATGGAAACATTTCCAGTGTTTTATCAGCCTGGCGGGTCACCAGGCTTTTCTTCATCCCCGCCAGGCTAAGAGTTGTTTAATTATTATACACCACTAGTGGTTCCAGGGAGGCCGTCAGTCGAAACACATTGAACTGGGAATGCACCAGCTGCACCATCCCTGCTGTTAGCATCACACGCTATAGTTTCCAAATCGTGATGAAATGTCGTTCACCTCCAAATTCTTTTTTAGTTCAGAAACATGGTGGACCACCTCGGCGCCGCTAGCACCAGGATTAGCAGGTTTTCTAGGAGGAACTGACTGCAAATGCAAAATAGTTTATTCATTTATTAGATATAGACAAACATATTTGACAGTTATTGATTATGTTCATGATGGAACTCGACAAAGCGTAATGCCTCGGCTGGTGACGATGATGTTTTTATGACTTTAATATTTTTATGATGGGAGGCTGTTTGAACTGCCTTGGTGCTGAAAGGCACCAGTAATCCTGGCTGATTGGTTCATTGATTGATTGATTGACTGGTTTCCTGCTTTGCTTTGTTGCAGGGCTTGTTGGTGATGGTGCCCTGTTTGCCGTGATGGTGGGTAAGAGAGCCATGCAGCGCCTCCTGCTGGCCGGCGGCCTGCTGCTGGTCCTGGCCGGCTCCGCCTCCAGCTGCCCCGCGCGGTGCGAGTGCTCCGCCCAGACCAAGTCGGTCAGCTGCCACCGCAAGCGGCTGGCCAGCATCCCGGAGGGCGTCCCCATCGAGACGCGCGCCCTGGACCTCAGCAAGAACAAGCTGCGCCTCATCAACTTCTACAACTTCTCGTCGTTCCTGCAGCTGGAGGACCTGGACCTCAGCGACAACACCATCAGCGTGGCCGAGCCCGGCTGCTTCCACTCCAACGTGGCGCTGCGCTCGCTCAACCTGCGCAGCAACCAGCTCATGCTGGTGGCGAAGGGCGTGCTGGCGGGCCTGACCAACCTCACACACCTGGACCTGAGCCACAACCGGCTGGTGGTTCTGCTGGACCACGCCTTCCAGGACCTGCACCGGCTGACCTTCCTGGAGGTCAGCAACAACCAGCTGGTGTTCATCTCCCAGCGCGCCTTCACGGGGCTGCTGGGCATCCAGAGTCTGACCCTGGAGCGCTCCAACCTCACCGTGGTTCCCACCGACGCTTTGGCCCACCTGCACAACCTGCTGGAGCTGCGCATGCGCTTTCTGAGCATCAGCTTCCTCAAGCCTTTCTCCTTCAAGCGGCTGACTCGCCTGCGCCACCTGGAGGTGGATTCCTGGCCCCTGCTGGAGAGCCTGCCGCCGCTGTCGCTGCACGGCCTCAACCTGACCACCCTGTTCATCACCAACACCAACCTGTCTGCCTTTCCCGGAGCGGCGCTGCGCAACCTGCCCTACCTCACGCACCTCAACCTGTCCTACTGCCGCATCCAGCACATCCAGCAAGGGGAGCTGGGCCCTCTGCCGCAGCTGCTGGAGCTCCGCCTGCAGGGGGCGCAGCTGCTCTCCATCGAGCCCCTGGCCTTCGCGGGCCTGAAGTCCCTCCAGCTGCTGGATGTGTCCCAGAACCGGCTGGACTCTCTGGAGAGGGCCGTGTTCGCCTCGGCGGACTCCCTGCAGCGGCTCTGCCTGGGCGGCAACCCGCTGGTGTGCGATTGCCGGTTGCTGTGGTTGCTCAGCAGCCACAAGCCGGCTTCGCTGCAGATCTTGGACCTGCAGCCGGAGTGCAGCGCGCCGCAGCACCTTCTGGGCAAATCCCTGCAGGACCTCAAGGAGCCGCTGGTGTCGAGGTACATGACCTGCACCAAGCCGCGGGTCGGCCCCAACGCCACGCAGCTGCTGATGGCCGACGAGGGCCAGCCGGCGCGGCTGAGCTGCACGGCGGAGGGAGCGCCGCGGCCCTCGGTGGTCTGGATCACGCCGCACAGACGCTACGTCACGGCCAAGAGCAGCGGCCGCGTGGAGGTCCAGCCGGATGGCAGCCTGGAGATCAAGGCGGCGGAGCTGCACGACAGCGGCGTGTACCTGTGCATCGCCAGCAACCCGGCGGGCAACGCCAGCCTGTCCGCCTCCCTGGCCGTGAAGAGCCTGGGGACCGGCGACAGGCTCCACTACAGCAACCGCAGCTCCGGCAACCTGACGGAGCCCAACGGCACCTGGGGCAACGGCACGGTGCTGTACAACATGACGGTCCCCATCGACATGAAGACCATCCTGATCTCCGCCGCCATGGGCTGCCTGTCCTTCCTGGGCGTGGTGGTGTTCTGCTTCCTGCTGCTGTTCGCCTGGAGCCGGGGCAAAGGGCGGCACAGGAACAACTTCGACATCGAGTACGTCCCCCGGAAGTCCAACGGCGGCGGCGCGGACGTGGCGGAGACCAGCGGCCCGCGGCGCGTCAACATGAAGATGATCTGACGGACGCTGCGGCTTCAGCCAGAAAACAAAATGTCTGTTTGTTTTTTAATGACAAAGTGGATTTGTGACAAACGAAAGTGATGTACTGTTTAGTGGCTGTGGGTCTGACGGTGGTCTAGTGATCAGTGGACTTGTGATATATGATGTTCATAATGTACACTCAATATAAATCTATAACCGACATATCAATATGGGACCGACATCGTGCTGCGAGTGACTCAGTGACGTGATGAGTAACGATGTGGCATCAAGGTGAAGGAGGGACAGACCGCAGCGTCACGACCGACCGTCCCATCTCAGCTGCAGCCTGAAAGACGTGTGTGTGTGTGGGCGCGTGTGTGTGTGTGTTTCTTTGTGCATGTGCACGCATTGCCTTTCTTGTACGGTGGAGCGACTAAGCGTTGAGGTCCAAAGTGTTTTTCTTTCTTTCTCGGGTTTTTCTACCAGAAGCAGGTGTTTGTATGCAAACCCTCAAATGAATCTACTGACGAAATGCTGCAGAAACTGTAACATAGATCAGCCCCTCATCCATCCCTGAAGAAGACACTTCTGGTTTTCTAGACTTGAAAAGGCGTTCAGGTCTGCTGTTCCTCTGCACAGAAAAACGGAAAGTTGTGTTGAATTTTATATCATAATAAATCAAAGGCAGACAAATCCCTCGATATGACATGAAAGAGTCGTTGGCAAAGATTTACTGCCGCCGGGCTTCTTGTCTGCTGGTCCCTGCTCCGCAGGTCGTCAGACCACTTAGACTTGGCCAGAGGGGAGAGGGGCAGTAAGGAGGTCTGGGGGGCAGTCAGGAGGTCTGGGGGATTAGGAAGGAGGTCTGGGGATTAGGAAGGAGGTCTGGGGGTTAGGAAGGAGGTCTGGGGGTTAGTAAGGAGGTCTGGGGGTTAGTAAGGAGGTCTGGGGGGCAGTAAGGTGGTCTGGGGGGTTAGTAAGGAAGTCTGGGGGGTTAGTAAGGAAGTCTGGGGGATTAGGAAGGAGGTCTGGGGGATTAGGAAGGAGGTCTGGGGGTTAGTAAGGAGGTCTGGGGGTTAGTAAGGAGGTCTGGGGGTTAGTAAGGAGGTCTGGGGGGCAGTAAGGAAGTCTGGGGGTTAGTAAGGAGGTCTGGGGGGCAGTAAGGTGGTCTGGGGGATTAGGAAGGAGGTCTGGGGGGCAGTAAGGAAGTCTGGGGGTTAGTAAGGAGGTCTGGGGGCAGTAAGGTGGTCTGGGGGTTAGTAAGGAGGTCTGGGGGGCAGTAAGGTGGTCTGGGGGATTATGAAGGAGGTCTGGGGGGCAGTAAGGAGGTCTTGGGTCTTTCATAAATGGCCGTTTTGAATGTTGTAGTTTCTCGTTCTCTTTTTGTTTTGTTCTGTTTTTTGTTGACGATGTTTTAAATGTTTACGACGGGGAAAATAAGTAATTAACCCTGGAGGGCAACTCTTTGTAGGGGGGGTGGGGCAACGTGGGGTGTTTGTGTGATCCTGTTGTGATAAAATGTTCCAGGTTGTATAATCGTTTTCATATGACAAATTTATGGGTATATTTTCAAAAGGAAATAAATTCAACCCCAAAGTCTGGAGTTAGTCTGTTATTTATTTAAACTGTTTGAAACTAAATATATATAAATATCATATATTTATGTAGACACCAGCCAGCTAGTCATGCTGAATGTAGGCGACTCCATGGTGACCTCTGACCTCTAAACTGCTGGTGAAACTCTGAGTCTCGTTTGTGTTTCCTCTGTATGAGTGTAGACACATTAAAGTTGAAGCCAGCTGAACGGCAGTGGCAGGCTGAGTTGAAGCAGGTCTGTTGAAAGAAGGAAGGGAAACGCCCTGGTGTGTCTGCAGACCTCCCTCACAGCAGACCGCCCTCACAGCAGACCTCCCTCACCGCAGACCGCCCTCACAGCAGACCGCCCTCACAGCAGACCGCCCTCACAGCAGACCGCCCTCACTGCAGACCGCCCTCACAGCAGACCGCCCTCACTGCAGACCGCCCTCACCGCAGACCTCCCTCACCGCAGACCTCCCTCACAGCAGACCGCCCTCACAGCAGACCTCCCTCACCGCAGACCGCCCTCACAGCAGACCTCCCTCACAGCAGACCGCCCTCACTGCAGACCGCCCTCACCGCAGACCGCCCTCACAGCAGACCTCCCTCACTGCAGACCTCCCTCACTGCAGACCTCCCTCACAGCAGACCGCCCTCACTGCAGACTGCCCTCACTGCAGACCGCCCTTACAGCAGTTTTCTGCAGCTTCACTTTAAAACGTTTCTGTTCGGTGGGATTTTCTGACCATTTTGTGCCGAAAACCCAAAATCCTGCAGGCAGCTGTCTGGACTTCATTCAGAAATGTAAAAATGTAGTTTTGACTTTAACTTGTTCTTACTAATCATAATGTAAATGCAGATTTCTTAATAGTTAAAATGTAGTTGTCTAGTCAAAGTTCCTTTTTAGATATGTGGAACATAATTGCAGATAGCTGAAACTAATTGTATGGTACAACGGCTTGCCGTAGCTGGGACTCATTTCCAGATCATTTAAATGTGTGAAGAAACGCCGGCCTTGTTCCGCTGGCTCTTCTTGCTCTGGGAGGGATGATGCTGCGAGCCGCAGGTCAGCCAGGGGTCAAACAGAAGAGGCAGGAGGCAGCGCCTCTACCAGATGAAGAGGTCAGAGGTCACAGAGCTAATTAGACAGTGAATGACGGGGGATCTCTGGGATCCCATGATGCAACAGCTGATTAAAGTTTTTGCCTATAAACTCTGGTTCTGTTGGTGAGGTGTGAATGCTATCTGACCTCTGACCTCTGGTCCTCCACACCTCGGTCTGGGATCGGTTTGAATGTGAACGCCAAGCGGACCAGAGACCGCTCCAAAAGCAGGAAGTGGACTTCAGCGCAGGGCATTCTGGGTAAATACAACCAAAGCTAACATGTTAGCCTAGCGCTAGCAGGATCAACAGCTTGTGGTCTTTAGCCTAAAGAAAAATCCTCCAAAGGCTAAAGTCTGCCTCCATTTTGTTTCCGTTCGGTGAAGGAATGTTTTGATCCGAACTGAACCGAGTCTGCCGACGGCCAGGTGGAGGACATGTCCAGCTAAGCCTGGAGGCTCCCAGCTTCTCACTGTTTGCCAGGTCTGAATTAGCTGTTAGCTGAGCTTCAAAATGTTTTTCTTCAGCAGTGGAGCTTTGTGCAGAAGGCGACTGCAGTGGAAAGCAGCTCCTGTTGTTTTCATAGTTCAGTTTATTGCTATCGCTAATGCTATCAGTCTGTTTATAGAACTAAACCAGCTGACATTAGTTTCCTCTGACAGGAAGCAGTTTTATTTTGAAAGTTCATTTTGTGGTCACATTTGGTTGAACGTCTGTTTGTGTTGTTTCTGGCAGATTTATTACCGGTAACCTGATTAGAAATCAATTTTCTCAGAAAATCACTGACGAACTTGATGCTCATTTTCCAAATATATTCGCAGGCTGTGAAGAAATAACTGGAATAATCAAAAGGTTAAAGATTAGTTTGTGGATTATTATCAATCAGGTTTTGATATCAGTGTCAGGAATTAAAAACCAGGATTTCATCTGCTTCCAGTGAGAGAGCAGACCGGCAGTCTGGGAGTCTGGATGGCAAACAGGAGGCCGGTCCGGACCCGGGAGGCCGGTCCGGACCCGAGAGGCCGGTCCGGACCCGGGTGGCCGGTCCGGACCCGGGAGGCCGGTCCGGACCCGGGTGGCCGGTCCGGACCCGGGAGGCCGGTCCAGACCCGGTCCAGACCCGGGAGGCCGGTCCGGACCCGGGAGGCCGGTCCGGACCGTCTCTCTGCCGCCTGCTGCTCTGCAGGAGCCGTGATGCTAATGAAGACGAGCTCAGACTCTGTAACCTCTCAGCAGAAACGCTCAGCCTGCCAATTTGGCTCTTTCTACTGAAAATCCCCAATTAGCTGCATTAATATTCATGAGGCGTTTGCAGCCCGACGGATTGTCTGGAAACAGTTTATTAAGACCTGAATATTCGTCACTCGTTTAATAAAGCCTGTTGGTTCCAGGTTCTCACTGCACAGACATTTTCATCACGTTTTGACTGATTGTTTTCTCATTCCTGCAGAAAGTGCAGCCAGTCATCAGTCAGTTTGTGCTGCTTTGTGCTGCAGCTTTGCTTCCTGACAGGAGCATCTCTGCCTCTGCACGTCTCTTTGTTTCTTCTGGTTTCGTGAATTATGGAGTTTCCTGCCTGGAACCAGGAACACTCTGCTGAATGTTCGTCCGTCTGAACTGCCGTCAGCCTCTTGCATTTGGATTTCCTGCCTGATTTTATTGGCAGGTTATTTTCTGGATTTGGTGGCGTTAACGCCGCCGTTTAGATTCGGTCCCACCAGGTCAAAATCTGCAGCTTTTGAGCCACAAAATGACGGTTTCCTCCAGAAGCTTCTGGATTTG
The DNA here is from genome assembly GCA_903067095.1 of Girardinus metallicus. Lineage (NCBI taxonomy): Eukaryota > Metazoa > Chordata > Actinopteri > Cyprinodontiformes > Poeciliidae > Girardinus > Girardinus metallicus. The sequence continues at coordinate 5,398 of CAEGAE010015056.1, read as the reverse complement.
TGGTTCTGACGGCAAGTCATCCCGGTTCTGATGCAGCTAAGCAGCCCAGACCATCACACTGCCACTGCCGTGTCTGAACCCTGGTGCTGGTTTTACAGCAGGAACATTAGGTCTAAAACGATACGTTTACCCAAAAGCCCCGAAGCTTCAGAGTTTATAAATAATATCCAAAGTCATGATGGTAAAAAATCTGGCCAAAACAAATCAGTAAATTTTTCTCTCTAAAAACCTGAAATGTTTCTGTTAAATCCTGAGAAATAAAGATACAGCATTTATTTTATAGTAAATGTATTTCAATAGAGTCAGTGTTAAATCCATCATCATCACATCGCTGTCATGTCTGTGGAGTCCGTTCCTGATCAGCTGCTGAAAGCTGTGAAACGTTTCATGACGTGAATCTTTGCTGCCATTTTAACGTTTCCGTTCTTCTCTCCATAAATTGGGCTGAAAGGTGAAACAGCCTCAGAGGCAGAATCGCCTCCCACCCGTTTCCAGAGGTGAAGACGCACACAGCGTCAGCTCTGGTAGACGGATCATGAATCGAATGGAAATAGAAACAAGGCAGTTTAAAATAACGGCCGTGTGGCAGCGACCGGGAGCTTCTGTCACTTTATGAAATAAATGATGAGGCTGAAAATGACGGAGGAAGAGTTTGGCAGGCAGAGAAAATAAATCCAGTCAGGATGCGTTTCTCCTTTCTGGCTCTTTACTCCGGATTAAATGGAAATAAAGCTGTAAACAATAAAAACATGAAGATATTAGAACATTTCTCCTGATCAGCTGAGCTACGCTATAAAATAAATAAATATTATAAATATAAGGTATAAGCTAAGCTAAATTAAGCAAAAAATAGCTGTGCTTAATACAATGTACCTAGCAATGGTAAGCTTAAATATGCTAAAGTGTTAGCCATGCTAAACCAAGTGGAGGAGATGTGTTAGCTAAATTGAAATACAATAAACCTCAGAAGGCTGAGCTACGATATGCTAAGGTGTAAGTTAAGATAAGATAATATGAGTTAATTTCAGTTAAACTCAGATAAAAAACCGTTCAGGCATTAAGGCTAAGCAATGATGTGCTAAGAAATGAGCTAGCTAAACAAAGATAAAATTAGCTAATTTAAGCTAGTTAAACTAAGCTAAACTACATCACCATTAGAAAAGGTCAAGGGTCAAGTAGATACATTAAATTGAAATTATTTGTCATCAAGTTTGAACTTAAAAAGATGAACATAAAAATCTGTAAATGTTGGAATCTGAAGAGAAAAAGTCGCAGGTTTCTCCAAAACCAGTAAAAAGTTACTGAAGTTTTAAAATCTCCCATAAAGTTAAAGTAACTAAACAGACCTGAACATGAAGCGGCCATGTTTGATTGGAAATGCAGTGAAAACATTATAGCTAGCTTGAATTGCAACAGCAGTTAGCCGGTCTGCTTGGCGTTCACATTCAAACCGAACCCAGACTGAGGTTTGTAGGACCAGAGGTCAGAGGTCGGTTAGCGTTCACACCTCACCTACTGAACCGGACTCTGACTTTGGCAGGTGGGCTGGAGAGCTAGCTTAGAGTAGAGCACTGACCTGCTCATCAAAAGTTACACTGTTCCCAGAAAATCACTTCCAGGTTCCTGTGAAAGATTTCTTATGAATCTACGAAGGGATCAAACTCCAGACTGACACCAAAACGTTCTGGGAGCACAAAGCATAACGTGTTTCAGCCCACAGCATGATTACATGTCTGGTGCTTCATCTGAAGAGACGGAAATGAAGAAGGAAGAGGAGAAACTCTGAACACTGAAGAAGAACCTGGAGAAGAAATCCTTCAGACCTCAGAGAGTTTTCTTCAGAGCAGAGTGCGTACGGTATTTATAGCCGTGGGTTGGAGAGGAAAACCTCAGATTTGTGTCCAAACGGGGCGTGAGAACATGAAGTGCTGGTTGCAGAGAAGGACGGCGGCTCTCAGAGGGAAACCACATGAGCGGCGGGCCGGAGGCTGGACGCTGCGGATGCTCACTGACCTTGGAAAGTTTATCTGCTTTTGTTTTGGGTCAGTCCATTTGTCGCCTGGCTGGTTGGGCTGCGGAGCGGCGACCGCGGCTCTCGGTTGGTTTGGGGCTTCAGGGGAGAAACTCTGCAGATTAGATTCACTGGGAGGGAATGGAGGAGGAATCAGGAGAGATGAGAGGAAATGTGGTGTGGATGTTGTTATGTGAGCTGGATGTGATTTTACTCTGACCGGAGGGGAGCTTGTGGTCACAGACTCATATTCTGCTTATGAAATATAACCCAAAACATCACAGGAAGTCATTAAGAACAATAATTCATAACGTTCATCAGTTTCTGTCAGACGGCCTGAAAGTCCAGAATAAATCAGCAGGATGTGGTTTTTACTGACCGACCCGTTTCCGTTCCCTGACAGTCACTGGTCACGTTTCTCTTCCAGAACCTCATCCTGTCTGGGTTTGATCTGACATTATCAGAAACATTTCCATCTTCCAACATCTTCTGTGGCTGAATCAGAAAATGTCTTGAGTTTGAACCGAGACGTCCAGAACTCATCCTGCCGTTGGTCCAAACTCACGTTGGGTCAATAAGGCAGCCAGCGGTCACTGGGCAGACCACAGGATCGATCTGCTGCGGCTGATCTAACCGTCCCGCTGGGAGAAGCGACGTGCTCCAGGAGGGAAAGACTGGACCTGGAGGACTGAGGACCCGAACGCAGCAGCCCGACCGTCTCTGGGTTCCAGTGAGATCCTGCTGCTGCAGCCAGAAGATGAGCTGATGAGGACAGATAACCTGGACTCAGACACCAGGTGAGATTACCGCAACAACTGGAGCAGAACCAGGGGAGCAGCCGGGCCGAGGGTTACCCTAACCCTTAACCCTTAACCCTTAACCCCGTCAGGTGTCATCATGCTACATAATCTGAGAAATCCAGACTCAGAATCACTGATGAGCCTAAAGCCAGCAGCAGGTAGACAGGTGAGAGGAGAGCAGTCTCCACCCACTGGTCACATGATCAGTTTGTTTCCTCCTGCCTGCTGATGTGGAGCAGCTCTTATCCCCAAAGGGAAAGTAGAAACCAGTGCACTGGGTTCATTGGTTCTGGCCGGAACCTTTGGTTCATGTTTCTGGTGCGCCGGTAAATCTGACGTACCGTCACTAACAGCATAAATGGTTTTAAACTGAACTGCACCAGCAGGAGGTGAAACCTAAAGGCGAATCCGTCGAGTTTTGTGCCATTTAAACCCATTTATTTAGATTTTTAGGTATTTATGATCCGGGAACTGATTCTAAAGATGACGTCATGACTCCCGGTGCACCGCCTTGCCTCGACCAGCAGAGGTCGCTGCGCCGCCTGGACGCTGACGTCACGTGACGTACAAGGAAGAGTGAAAACAGCACAACAAACCAGTAGGCAGCTAGCCACCGTTAAACTGGAGGCTATCAGCTGCAGTTCGGCGGTTCGGTTCGGTTCGGAAAGGACAGGAAAGGTGAGTCAGAACCATGTGATCCACTTCCTGTTGCTATGACTCTCATTTTGACCGTTTCTACGCTCATCAGTACGCAGGTCACGTGTTTAGGATCCATTTAAATCGAAGCTAATTTAAAGGATTAAATCCAAAACGTTCCGCCTCAGCGGACTCATATTTTCCATCCATAATCTGTGATTTTAATCTGTCGGGATGATGCAGATCATGTCAGCACAGGAACCGAACTGTGTAAAAAAGACCCGTCTGCTGTGTGTTCGGCCAAACGACCAGCAGAACCGGGAAGTTCTGGTTTCCTCCATGGACTCTGGTTCCGGCTCAGCGGACTGCAGGGAGATTTCTGCTCACTTTCACTTCCTCTGGGAGCTGCTTTCATTTCTGTCCCCAACCCAGAGCTTCCTGTGACATCACCGACCCCCATCCGTCCCCATCTGTCCTCCTCTGTCCCCCATCCGTCCTCCTCTGTCCCCCATCCGTCCCCCATCCGTCCTCCTCTGTCCCCATCCGTCCCCATCTGTCCTCCTCTGTCCCCCATCCGTCCTCCTCTGTCCCCATCCGTCCTCCTCTGTCCCCCATCCGTCCTCCTCTGTCCCCATCTGTCCTCCTCTGTCCCCCATCTGTCCCCCTCTGTCCTCCTCCTTGACTCCTCCCACATCGTCTGTCCAACATCCTGAGCGTCTCCTCCTTCAGCAGGACGGAGGAGACGACAGAGAAATCTGTCCAACCAACAGTTTGTCCATCCATGTTGAGGTTTGAACTGAGCTCTGACACCTGTCTCAGAGGACGGAGACGTTTGGTCATGTGGACATTATTGGCAGCTAGCGCTAAAGCGCTAAAGCAACACAGTATTTACAGGCCCACTGATTTTATATTCTTCATTTTCTGTTAGCTGTAGCTAATTTGGTGGGAGACGTCTCCGGGCCGGTCCAATGTCCTCCGGCTGTCCCCCCCAGTCCCCGGCCGTAGCGAAGACAGAGGTAGCGGTGGAGGGAGAGTGCCCCCTGCTGGCCGCCACCTTCGCCTACTGGGACAACATCCTGGGGCCACGCGTGCGCCACATATGGGCACCGCGCGGCGAGCAGCCGATGGCGCTGAGCGACGGCGAGGTCACCTTCCTGGCCAACCACACGCTGAACGGAGAGATCCTGCGCAGCGCCGAGTGCGGCGCCGTGGACGTCAAGTTCTTCGTCCTGGCAGAGAAAGGTGTCATCATCGTGTCTCTGATTTTCGACGGCGAGCTGAAGGGCGACAAGAACACGTGCGCCCTGTCCGTCATTCTGCCGCAAACCGAGCTGGCCTTCTACCTGCCGCTGCACGCCGCCTGCGTGGAGCGGCTCACACACGGCATCCGCAAGGGACGCATCTGGATGCAGAAGGTTTGGGGAGAGCTTTAGCATTAGCTGTCATTAAACACAGTGTTGCTGTAGCGCTTTAGCATTAGCTGTCATTAAACACGGTGTTGCTGTAGCGCTTTAGCGTTAGCTGTCATTAAACACGGTGTTGCTGCAGCGCTTTAGCGTTAGCTGTCATTAAACACGGTGTTGCTGCAGCGCTTTAGCGTTAGCTGTCATTAAACACAGTGTTGCTGCAGCGCTTTAGCATTAGCTGTCATTAAACACGGTGTTGCTGTAGCGCTTTAGCGTTAGCTGTCATTAAACACGGTGTTGCTGCAGCGCTTTAGCATTAGCTGTCATTAAACACAGTGTTGTTTTAGTGCTTTAGCATTAGCTGTCATTAAACACGGTGTTGCTGCAGCGCTTTAGCATTAGCTGTCATTAAACACAGTGTTGCTGCAGCGCTTTAGCGTTAGCTGTCATTAAACACGGTGTTGCTGTAGCGCTTTAGCGTTAGCTGTCATTAAACACAGTGTTGCTGTAGCGCTTTAGCGTTAGCTGTCATTAAACACGGTGTT